>BQNB010009980.1:0-75972 GCA_026074375.1 Tanacetum coccineum
TGTGCAACCAACCTTGATTTATTCCTAATCATAATTTCTCTTTCATCTTTCTTATTTTTGAAGACCCATTTTGTTCCAATAGCCCTCTTCCCATTTGGCAAATCCACAAGTATCCAAACCTGTTAGAGTTTGAATTGCAGAAGTTCTTCCTGCATTGCTTCAACCCAAGATGAATCAGATAGAGCTTTAGCAATGCTTGTAGGTTCAATCTGTGATAAGAAACAAGCATATAAACAAGTATTCAGGGTATCATGTGTTTTCTGTTCATATACAGCACTAAGAAACTCTTGTTTAGAAGTAGGTTTTGTCATTCTTCTTGTCTGAACATATGTCTTCACATCACCAATCACATTTTTAATTGGGTGATCTTTATGAATTCTTGTATTGGGAGTAGTTGGAACTGTATAGGAATTTATGATGTTCCCCAAATCAACTTCTAGTTCATCTTCATGACTGAAGAACTCAACTTGAGTGGCTTCAAGTGTATGACTAGCTCCCATTGTGAACATGTCTTTAGGGCTATCTTGATCATATGAACTAGCAGTATTAACTGATGGATCAACAGTGTTAAGTTTAAAATGACCAGTATTAACTTTAGGACTGGTAGTATTAACATGTTGTCCAGCAGTATTAACTTCCTTAGGACTACTATCATCTTCATACTTGTATTTTTGATCATCAGCAGCAGATTTTGGTTCACCATTACCATCATCCTTGGAAGGTGAATCAAAGTATGAAGCATATTTCCAAATTGGCATGACTATGCAATCTTGACTGATTTCTTCTTTCTGTGTAGATGTACCTGCATTAAGTTCTCCTTGTGTACCTGCAGATTTATTAGTGGTTGTACCTATAGCTACTGGTACATAATTCATAGATTGGGTTAGAGAATCAATATCAAACAGCAACTTTAGACCATTCTCTTCTATCATAGGCTTATTCTCTAGAAACCCAATATGCAAGTTTTCTTCTACCTTCCTGGTTCTAGTATTGTATACCCTAAAAGCTTTACTACTCAAAGAATATCCAACAAAGAAACGTTCATCACTTTTGCCATCAAACTTACCTAAATTGTCTAAAGTATTAAGAATAGTAACATGACACCCAAATGGTCTCATAAAGTTTAAAACTGGTTTAAGACCTCTAAAATGTTCATAAGGTGTCTTGTTATGAGGCTTTACCACTAAGACCTTATTTTGTACATAACAAGCAGTACTAACTGCTTCAACCCAAAATGTGGTAGGTAACTTAGAGTCAGCTAACATGGTTCTAGCAGCCTCAATTAGTGTCATGTTCCTCCTCTCAGCTACACTATTCTGCTGAGGAGTACTAGCTACACTATATTCTCTCCTAATACCTTTCTCTCTGCACAAATCGTCCATAACTTTATTCTTGAACTCTATTCCATTATCACACCTGATTATTTTCACTTTCTTATCCACTAGGTTTTCTATTTCTTTGATAAAGTTCTTAAGAATCTCACTGGTTTCATCCTTAGTTGCTAAAAAGAAAACCCAAGTAAACCTGCTATAATCATCAGTGACTACTAAGCAATACTTCTTATGCATTAAACTACTCACAAAGGTTGGACCAAACAAATCCATATGAAGCATAAACAAAGGCTTAGTAATTGGATTCAGAACTTTGGACTTACAAGAAGCTCTGTGTTGCTTCCCTTTAAGACAAGCAACACAGGTTTGGTCATTTTTAAAACGTTTTGTAGGCAAACCTCTTACAAGATTATCCTTAACAAGCTTATTTATGTTCTTAAAATTAATATGACCAAGCCTCCTATGCTAGAGCATTGATTCATCTAATGTAGCCTTTGCAACAAGACAAGTTAAACTCTCTTTAGGAATAATGTTCTTCATATCAAAACTGTACATATTGTCTTTTCTAGGAATTTTAAGAAGTATCTGAGTTTCATCAGGCAACTTAAAATTAGGAGATAAGACAAGACATTCAGTGTCAGTAAAAAGGACATAGTTCTTTTTGTCACACATCTGTAAGACACTAAACATATTGAATTTTAACTCATTGACAAAGTATACATCTTCAAAATCAAGACTATCTGTTTTAAGAGTTCCTTTACCAGAAATTCTACCAATATGTGCTCCTCCCCCAAATGCAACATAACCTCCATCAAATTCCTTAAAATCTGAGAGATAAGCCATGTTCCTAGTCATGTGCCTTGAGTATCCACTGTTAACAAATCCTTTATCATCCATTAGTGGATTGCCCTGCACATAAAGAAAGGAAATTTGTTTCCTTTGGGGACCCAAGCCATTATTGACTTGGATTTGCCTCGTGCATCAATATAATTATGTTTCTTCAAAGTGATTGATGCACTATCAGGTTTGGTAGGTCTCCAAACCCAACATGTTGAGGCCTTTATAGCATTTGCCTGATTAACCCTAACAACATTAACAACTGCAGAATTTGGCCTAGCAGTGTTAACTGCTAGTGTCTTGGCAGTGTTAACTTTTTGGGTAAACCTTTTGTTGGTTGATACTGTTTTTGATTGATAGGGCCTTTTTACAGTTGATTGTGTTGATTTTGGAAAACATGACATTGGTTTAGCACTATAAACTGTAGATTTGGGATGAGCAGTATTAACTGTCATGGCAATATTAAATGGTTTTAGGCCAGGTTTCATTAAAACTGCTTTTGGAACCATGTTCCTTTGAGCATTAGGGTGAGTCCTATTGGTAGTATTGTTATAGTTCACCCTGTTGTAATTATTCTCATATACCATCCTTTTCCTTTGATGGTATTTACAATGAGCCTGCACATGATCAAAACTCCCACAAATAAAGCAAGCTTTGTTATACATCACAAAATCACTTCCTAGTTGATTGGACTTCTGTTCATTCCAATTTCTTTGATTCCCCCTAGGATTTTGTGATCTATACATCTCAGCATATCTAACTGACTTTTTAACTGATTTTTCATGATTTTTAGGTTTGACAAACTCTACCTTTTTAACAACAGGAAAAATAGTTTCTTTATCAACATTAAGTGAAGACTCAACAAAGCTACTTATGTTATTTGATACTTGTTCTTTTACCAAAGAGTCATTAGAATTTTCCTTAGAATCATCTGATTTTTTATCACAAACAACATTAGACTCTTGATTACTATCCTCAGAATCATAAGCTTTGAATTCAGGCTCTTTGAATTCATCTAGACCAGAATAAGACAAATCAAGATTTTTAGGTCGATTATAGATTAAAGGATGAGGCGGAGGAACATCACTATACCCCAAACCCTTTTTACTTTTGTTAGTTATCTAACTCCCTAACAACTTGTCTAGATCTTTTGAGGCTTTATCAAATTTCTAAATTTTAAATTCAATGCCCTCTTTTTCTTGCTTAACTTTTTCAAACTTACTTTTAAGTACATTTATTTCATAATCTTTGCAAGCTACTTCCCTTTTAAGAACTGCAACTTCTTCACTAAAAAGAACTTCATTCTTTCTATATGTGATAAGTTGTTCTTCTACAGTTGCTAAACCTCTTTTATAAGTAGCTGCTGTAAATTTAGTTTGATTAAGCTTAACTATCAAATCATCACACTATTTCTTAAGAGTTTCATAGTTTTTCAGACAAGTTTTAGAGCAAGTTTTATCATTGTATACATCAAAGTTTGAAAACGCCATTAGAGCCATGTTTGTCTGAACTTGTTCTTCTGCCATATCACTCCAGTCAAAACCTACATCATCTATAGCCAGCATTGCCTTTGAAGATGTGTCTTTATTGTTTCCATGCTTCCTAGTGTTGTCTTGATTTCTAAACTGACCCTCTTTGTTCCTTGGTGCTCTACATTCCTTGGCAAAGTGTCCCATCTTGTGACAGTTGAAACACTCTATCTTAGATTTATCATACCCAGCAGTATCATTAGCATTAATAAAAAATTTCTTGCATGTCCTCTGAAAGTACCTCTTTGCCCTCATACTTAGCAGAGAAAGCTGCCACTTCAAATCCATTGCTTCCAGATCATCTTCATGAATTTGCTCTAAGTCCTGCTGTAGAAGATTAGAACAATTAGGATTCTCAACCATGAAAGCATACACAACATTATCACTGAAGCTAGCAGTACTAACTTGAGAACTAGCAGTGTTAACATTAGAGCTAACAGTACTAACTTCATATGCAGGTTTAGCAGTATTAACATCATTAGTACTGCTAGTGCTTGAAGCAATCATAAAGGCTAAGTTTTGAGCACCACTATTTGTACCAACAGATTTCTTTACACTTTGTTCAATAATTTTAAAGTTGTTGTACAAATCATCAATGCTCATTGTTTCAATTTTAGCCTTATTCATCCAGACTACAACATGAGTATTCCACTCAGGAGGCAAGCTTCTTAGAAATTTTAAATTTAAGTCTTCTTGAATGATGACCACACCTAAAATTACAAGCCTACTAACAATCTTCTGAAGGCTGTTAAAGATAGAGTCAAGAGACTCTGTACTTGATGCACTAAAATTCTCATATCGTTGCTTCAAAAGTGTCTTCTGTGTTTTCTTAGTGGCTTCATTACCTCCAAATCGTGTTTTGATAGCAGCAAACATTGTTTTAGCATCATTGTACTGACTGAAAGTAAGTTGATGTTCATTGGGAAGAGCCATGAGTAGCAAGCTTCTAGCCTTCACATCATTCTTCTTGTTGGTCTTTTCTTTAGCAGTTACAGGTACTGACATCTTTGTAACTGAAGTACCATTCTCTTGTGCTGTTTGTGGTACAGATACCCATGAGTTACCATTCTCTATGACCTCCCAAAGAGCATAGTCTTGTACCTGGAAGTATTGCTTGATTTTTATCACCCACATCTCATACTCACTAAGTTTGAGTATAGGTAGCTTAGCAGTAGTATTACTATGTGCAGATTCAAATTTCATGACTTCTAGATCAAAGTTTCTCAAAGCAAAAGCTCTGATACCACTTGTTGATCCCAATCCTTGATCGATTCCTTAGCTTGTCTAAGGTTAAATTACCTTGGATAAATCCAAAATAACTTGTTGTAGAAACTTTGTATGTATACTAAAGTGTATGCGGAATCTACACCTTAATATCTAGAAGTATTATGAATAAAACAGTAATTGTGAATGAACAAAGATATAACCAAACGCTCCAATATTATTAGATCAATAATACGAGTACTCTTCACTAGTACTAGGGTTTACAACCTTGAAGCTTTTTAATCGACTTCACAACTATGAAAACTTGTATATCAACTAATGCCCCTAGAGCCTCCTTTTATAGACCAAGGAGTCCTACAAGGCTTACAATACTTTCCTAAGATATCATGATCTTTTCTAAAAGAAAACGTAATCTCTTAAACAAATACATTATACATATCTTTTACAAAAATAACTCAATACTTATCTTCGTAAGTATTCTTGTTCTCCAGACAATCCTTATCTCTTTACTCGTCTTTATCCTTCTGACAGTAGTAATTCTTCTAGCAGTTGTAATCCAGCAGCATAAACTTTTGTACCAGCAGTACTGATAAACATAAGCAGTAGTAACATTAGTACTAGCAGTACTAATATATACTAACAGTAGTAACTGTGTACTAGCAGTCTTAACGTTACTACTAGCAGCACTAACTACTTAGCATATATTTCAGTCTTCAACTCTGAGCAGTCTTAACTTCAACAAGCAGCAGTAACTTAATACTAACAGTACTAACTTATACTAACAGTAGTAACTAGCAGTAGTAACTTTATACTACCAGTACTAACTACTTAGCATAATTTTCATTAGTATCACCAACAGTACTAAGTTATGCTTGACATCACTAATGTATACCTAAGCAGCAGTAACTCTAAGAATCATCTTGAAGTCTTTAAGTCCTAACAAAGATCAAGGCTATGTTGGTAGTGAATGCTCAAGGCACATGAAAGGGAACATGTCCTATCTCTCAGACTTTAAAGAATTTGATAGAGGATATGATACCTTTGAAGGAGGAGCCAAATGAGGGAAAATTACTGGTATAGGAAATCTCAAAACTGGTAAGCTTAATTTTAAGGATGTGTACTTTGTCAAGGAGTTATAGTTTAACCTTTTTAGTGTTTCACGGATGTGTGACAAAAAGAACAGTGTTCTTTTTACTAACACTGGATGTTTTGTTCTGTCTCCTGACTTTAAGTTAGCTGATGAAAGTCAGGTTTTACTTAAAGTTCCTAGAAAGAACAATATGTATAGTGTTGATATGAAGAATATTATTCCTAAAGAGAGTTTAACTTGTCTTGTTGCAAAGGCAACACTTGATGAATCATTGTTATGGCATAGGAGGCTAGGTCATGTAAATTTTAAAACTATTAATAAGCTTGTTAAAGAAAATCTTGTGAGAGGTTTACCCTCAAAACGTTTTGAAAATGACCAAACTTGTGTTGCTTGCCTTAAGGGAAAGCAACACAAAGCCTTTTATAAGTCCAAGATTCAAAACTCTATTACTTAACTTTTATTCATGTTGCATATGGACTTGTTTTGTCTAAGTTTTGTGAGGAGCTTAATGAATAAGAAATATTGTCTAGTTGTCACTGATGATTATAGCAGATTTACTTGGGTTTTCTTTTTAGCATCTAAGGATGAGACTGGTAGCATTCTTAAAACCTTTATAACTAAGATAGAAAATCTAGTTGATAAGAAAGTAAAGATAATCAGATGTGACAATGGAACATATTTCAAAAATAGAGTTATGAGTGATTTTTATGAAAAGAAAGGCATTAAAAGGGAATTTAGTGTAGCTAGAACTCCTCAGCAAAATAGTGTTGTTGAGAGGAGAAATAGGACACTAATTGAGGCTACTAGAACCATGTTAGCTGACTCTAAGTTACCTACTACATTTTAGGCTGAAGCAGTTAATACTGCTTGCTATGTGCAGAATAGGGTATTAGTAGTTAAGCCTCATAACAAGACCCCTTATGAACTATTTAGAGGTAGAACACCTGCTCTAAGCTTCATGAGACCATTTGGGTGTCATGTTACCATTCTTAATACCTTAGATTATTTGGGCAAGTTTGATGGAAAGTCAGATGAAGGATTCTTTGTTGGATACTCATTAAATAGTAAGGCTTTTAGGGTATACAACATCAAAACTAGGAAAGTAGAAGAAAGTTTGCATATTAGGTTCTTGGAAGATAAGCCTATTATTGCAAGTGATGGACTAAAGTGGCTGTTTGATATTGATGTTCTTACAAAATCAATGAATTATGTGCTAGTTGTTGCAGGTACAAACTCTAATGATTCTGTAGGTATAGAAGAAAGTGTTGGTACAGGTCATTCTAGCAAGGAGACAGGATTTAGCCAATACTACATTTCGATGCCACTGTGGAAAAATGGTTCACTATTTGATTCTTCTTCAAAGAATGCTAGCAATGATGAACCACAACCTTCTAGTAATGCTGGAAAGAAGGATGATGAAGGTGTAAGTCAAGAAAGTGGAATTGATGATCAAGAGAGGCCTGAAAACAGTACTCAAGATGTTAATACTGATGGGCCAAGTATTAATACTGCCAGTACAAATGTGAATATTGGTAGTCTAAATATTAATATTGTTAGTCCAACAGTTACTACTGCTCCACTTGAAGCCACACATGCTGATTTCTTTGGTGATGAAACAAAAGTAGACATGAGCAAAATTACTACCACATATCCAGTTCCTTCTACTCCAAATATAAGAATCCATAAAGATCATTCACTTGATCATGTGATTGGTGATATACAGTCTGGTGTACTGACAAGGAGAATGACAAAGACTTCAAATAAACAAGGGTTTATTAGTGCTATTTATGAAGGGAAAACTCATGAAGACCTTTATACTTGTCTATTTGCTTGTTTTCTATCATAAGTAGAACCCAAGAAGGTGATTCAAGCTTTGACAAATCCAAGTTGGATAGAAGCAATCCAGGATGAGCTTCTACAGTTTAAATTACATAAGGTTTGGACTTTGGTTGATTTACCATATGGCAAGAGGGCCATTGGAACAAAATAGGTCTACAGGAACAAGAAAGATGAGAGAGGTAAACAAGGCAAGGCTGGTTGCACAGGGTTACATTTAAGAAGAAGGAATAGATTATGATGAGGTTTTTGCTCCAGTTGCTAGGATTGAAGCAATTAGGCTGTTCTTAGCCTATGCCTCATTTAAAGACTTTATTGTGTACCAAATGGATGTGAATAGTGCATTTCTATATGGCAAAATTGAAGAAGAAGTTTATGTCTGTCAACCTCCAAGGTTTGAAGATCCAGAGTTCCCCGATAGAGTTTATAATGTAGAAAAGGCATTATATGGTCTACATAAAGCTCCTAAAGCTTGGTATGAGACTCTATCTACCTATTTATTAGAAAATAGATTTTTAGAGTAGGGACAATAGACAGAACTTTGTTCATAAAAAGTCAAAGGTGATATTTTCTAAAGTTCAAATATTTGTAGATGATATCATTTTTGGATTATAAGAAGGAGTTTATGCACTTGGTGTATAAGAATTAATGCACAAGAAGTTTCAGATAAGTTCTATGGGTGAGCTCACTTTCTTCTTAGGATTGCAGGTGATGCAAAAGGAAGATGGGATTTTTATTAGCCAAGACAAGTATGTGGATGAAATCTTGAAGAAGTTTGGTTTTTCAACTGTAAGGATAGCAAGTACACCCATGGAGACTTCAAAGCCATTGCTCAAGGATGCAGAAGCTGAAGATGTTGATGTTCACTTATATAGATCAGTGATTGGATCATTGATGTATTTAACATCTTTAAGGCCTGATATAATGTTTGCTGTATGTGCTTGTGCAAGATTTCAAGTCACACCTAAAGTTTCACATCTTCATGCTGTTAAAAGAATCTTTAGATACTTGAAAGGTCAACCTAAATTGGGCCTTTGGTATCCTAAGGTGTAACACCCCCATTTTTACAATATAGCAGCAAAAGCTAATCTGGGGTATTACTTCATGGATACAACAATCATAATCATAGAAAATGACCCAAAAGAGACGTTTATTCAAAAGATATGTTATCATTCATTTCAAATCAGAGTTTTACAAAGGCAGGTCCCAAATCTAAAACATCATGCTTGAATGATAACAGTTTAGCCATCTTCGAGTCCATGCCACTCCGTGCCGCAACTTGCTCAATTACCTGAGATAAACATGTTAAAAAAAGTTAAACAACAATGGTTGAGTGAAATTTAGGTTTGATATAAAAAGTTTGAATTACAGTATTTATTATAATAATTGTATAAACACAATTATTATGAAAATGATATTGTTATGATCTTGGGTCAGGTTATTATATACCCGTTATTAGTAATAATCGCAATGAATCATAGTAACAATGTATTATCCCGTTATTGCCTTGTTTGGTCTGATTGGTCTTGTTCTCATGTCACCAACACATTATCATCCAAAGTTAATTTAACGACTTGAAGAGCTCATAATATCAACATATTAACATCCAAAGTCAATTTAACGACTCGAAGAGCTCATATATCAACATATTAACATCCAAAGTCAATTTAACGACTCGAGTGCTCATATTCAACATAGTAACTCCAAGTCAATTTAACGACTCGAAGTCAAATTTAATGACTTGAAGGATTTATTACTCTAACATTAATATCCAAAGTCAATTTAACGACTCGAAGTCAAATTTAATGACTTGTAGGATTTATGGAATTACTAACCATTAAATTATCCAAAGTAAATTTAACAACTTGAAGTCAAATTTAACGACTTGTAGGATTTATGATCAAACGCTTTACATCCATAGTCAATTTAATGTTTTTATTATACATGTAGTCAAATTTAATGACTTTGTAAGGATTTATAACTTTAGACATTGATTGTCATATGGATACACAGATTAACATATAGTCTGGTTAAAACATTTGTATCTCGTTATTTATAGCATTGTATTCCACTTGCGGTTTATGAAAGCATTAAGAGATTTAAACAGTGAGGCTATGAACTCACTAAGTTCATTGAAAAAACAATCACATTGTTATAAGATAAATGAGTATGTAAAAGAGTTTGTAACAAGCATGTATTCCCCCTCGTGGGTTTAATAAAAACATGTAAATAAGTAAAGGCGAGGTTATGAATTTCACCTGATAGGTAGATGTATTAAATATTCCAAAATGAAAGCTGACGACCTTATCACAATCTTAACCGGGGAATGTTGATATAGTAAAATGATAGTAAACAGCCACGTCACGCAACCTGAGTAAATATGTTGAGTCTTAGGAAGATTGTATTCTAGAACTTTAGTTTTAAGAGTTATGAGTTTGATTGAAGAGTTTGGAATTATTGTATCACCGTTCAGGCCTATTGTTAATTAGTAAGTCATTCACGTAAACGTTTTGAGGAGCTAGGCACTTAAATTGTAAACCAACATACCTCAGTCAGAACGTTTATACCGAGATGGAAACTCTTAATAAAAATTTCCCCGTATAATTGTGATCATAGTAAAATAGGTTTTGCATTTGATGAAAATTCTTGGGTTGTTATAGTCTCCACCCCTTACAGAAATCTCGTCCCGAGATTTAATTGAAAGTTCCTAGTGGATATTAGATGTAGGTACTAGGCGATGATTTTGATCTTATGTTAGCTAATCAAGGTCACAAGTCACGTGTGATGATGCATTTACTTAATTTTTTGCGCACATTAATTATATTTACCTCTTTCACATGTCTACTTATTTTTCAATATAAGACACACTTTTTGATTGACAAGCTAATAGAATTTCTCCAGATCTTGATAAAACCTGGGTGGATGGGATACTTTGATTTACGGAACCTGTGGGTCATGGGCCTACCACGCTTCTGCTGCGCTCCTCTGATCGTAAAGAATCGTTATTCATTAACCTTTAAAAGTCAACATCGAATAAGAATGCTATTCACAAGCTATTTGTCAAAATTTTATACCTAGTGGTATTGAAATCATTTGACATTGTATAGATTCTTGTGTGTTTCCTTGTTATTACGTTGCAGAATATAACAGAGAATTTTAGAATACGGAGATCATGAGTGATGTCAAGGAATGATTATGAATTTGTAAGAGGGTTGCTAATCATGTGAGATACAGAATCTTGGAATGAACAGATGATGAAGGTAATAATGATAATGATTAAGGAATTGTTTGTACAAATGGATTGAAAGAAGGAAACTTGTTTGTCGTATTTGATATATATTAAGCATAATTATTTATAATTCGTAACTTATAACAAGATTAGCGACCAACTCTTGTAACTGAGAAATGTTTTAAATTCATAGTTCGAAGTTATATATTTCCTTATTCAAATGAAGAAGTGACCTAATTCATTTAAATAAGATGATCATAAATCGTCTTACCTAAGCATAAAAACATGATATGGTAAAGTGTAGAAAATGATATGATCATGAATTGATTGTACTGACGCCCATATAATCGAGGATGAAAATTTATGTTGCAAATGTATGAGGGGAGTATTCAGAGTTTGAATATAATAGAATTAATGGAATTGACAAATGATGTCGAGTTTTGATATCATCTATATAACAAGATGTAACGGAATCATCACTTTATTATTTCATGGATAACTTTACTTACGAACTTTACATATGAAAAAGAGTTGATACTTATGCTAAGTATCTTATAGTAGGATAAAAGTAACAGACGATGAGGATTGTTGCTTGATGATTGGGGTTTTTAGATTGAAGAAGATTCTGATGAGACTTGTATATCCTCGAGAGTTGTTTCTAGGGTAGAAATCCTAAAGTGAACAAAATTAAGCTCATCCCTAAGTACGTTTTCCTGTGGCCCTGTTGTTTGCTTTTGAGCACTGATTTGCATAATGTCCTTTCTTTCCACATGCATTACAAGTTACGGATACCGTTTGTAGATTAGTTCTAGTGGTTGATCTTTTGTTTCTGCAGTTCTTGGTCAGATGTCCTATCTTGTTGCAAGTCCGACACTTGACAGTACAAGGACCTATGTGATGTAGGGTGCATCTTTCACACAAAGGACGATTTCCAGTATATCCGTTGGTGGCAGTATAAATCTTGAAGGTTTCTTGTCTTCTATTCTGCTGGTGGTGGTAATCATTGTTACGGTTGTTAAGTTTGTCGTTATTCTGATAGTTGTTGTTGACGATGTTTCCTTTATTCTCAAGTTTTCGTTTGCGATCATTGGTTTCTTGTACAGAATCATGCTTTATTATCTGATCCATTAACCTCTGGGATATGTTGATGGCTTCCTCCAAAGTTTGAGGCTTCGAGGCAGTAACGTTTCCTTCAATGCTTTGCGGTAGTCCCCCGATGAAAGCTTCCATAAGTTTCTCAGAATTCGGCACCATGTTTGGACATAAGATTGTTAATTCTTGGAATCTTATAATATAAGTCTTGAATCACTTCCATTTACAGTTAGTCCATAAAATTTGTTTTCATCTTCCATTTTCTTGATCTCAGTTCGAGGACAATACTTGTTCGTCAGAAGCCTTTTTAACTCAGTCCAGGTGATTTGATTAGCTTGCTCTATTCCCATAGGCTGGGCATGTTTGGGGGGCATTCCACCAGACAAGGCAATCATCATTAAGTACCAGTAAGCAAATGTTACTATGTCTTCCTCAGCCACTTGCTACGAGAAAATACTGACTCAGTACGTTCAAACCAACGGATGAGGTCAACAGCTCCTTCTGTACCATTGAAGTAGGAAGGTTGACAGTTTATGAATTCTTTGTAGTTTCCTCTTTTTGCTACAGGAATTTCTCTGGGTTCAGTGTTCCTATTAGAATTGTCGGAAGTTGCCATGGCAGCAGCTTGTGCTTTCAGAGCTGAGGAGATGCCATCATTAATCAGTTGCCGGATGGCATCCAAAGTTATGACTGGTGTTTTAGATGTTGACGTCCTTTTGGGAGGCATTCTATCAACAAAAGATGATACGTAGTAAGAATGATATCATAAGTTTTGAAAAGTAATAAAAAGGAGAATGTGATGCTTAAAATGCTTAAAGGAAAATGCTTATTTTTGAATTTTTAAGCACTTAGAGGTTATGATAAAGACGGAAATAATGACGAAAATGGTGGAAATGATGATGAAAGAGAGATAAGTTGGAAACAATAAGGTATGAAACGGGATTGCCTTTATAAATAACTTGCCTTTTTTTACTATACATAGTCAAGATTTGACAAGCATTTTTATTTATACCACACATCCCGTGGCTTAGGATAAAGCTATAACTAGTTTAAGAGTTTGATGATTTTGAGCTGGTAGATGACATCCTAAAGATCTTCCTGATTTGTTTGGTGACGAGCTTGGATTTTCTCAATGATTCGTTCAAGATTGGAAATTATGTAGTGAGCAAAGGCAATCTTATCCTTTTGCCCTAACCGTTTCTTTTGAAGTTTGATAATCTGAGTACGGATTTTCTTGAGTTCAGTCTTCAGTTCGTTACCATTTATACGTCCTTCTTCCATTCTCTCAATGCGGTGAAGATAGAGTTCATCTAAATAATTCAAGATATCTTTGACTTGTTTCTCATGATGTTTCAGATATATCTTAATTGAACATTTTCCTATTTCAAATATCTGAGGTGGGGTAGGAGTATAAACTGAGGAAGATGGTGATACCAAATCACATGTTTGATTCCGGGATGAATTAGATAACGTAGTTGAGGAAGAAGATGGGGAATGGATTCGCTTCTTAGGTGGTAATAGTTCTTCAGGAACAAAGAAATATCAAGGATCAAATAGTAGTGATGGTGGTAATACTGGAGATGGAGTTAAAATAGTTGGTGAAGTAATAGGATCTAATGATGAAATAGGTGATAAAATGCTTGTACGTCCTTCAAATAAGTATTATTGTAGCAAGATGAGATTATCGAGTGGGGTAATTATTATCTGTTAGTGTTTTTCCGAAAGATGTTAAAAGCATGCTTCCCGCTGAAAGCTGGGAATTAATCGATGAGACCGAAAGTATAGTTAAGGAATATTTAGAGAGGTGAAAAAGCAATCCTCAATATCAAAGTAATGTAGTTGGGAGAAGAAAGAATTCATTACTATTAAAAACATAGTTTGCAAATAAAATAAGTTTATTTATGTAATAGGTATAATAGATATGTATATTTACATACTTGTTCCGGAATGTAGTGGCACAGAGGGACATTTGATAGGCTGATAAAGATGAAATGTTGGTTATAGTAGCTTTTGACCTTGTTCTCTCTACCATGGCGTGAATACCAATCTGTAACACCCCCATTTTTTACAATATAGCAGCGGAAGTCTAATTGGGGTATTACTTCATGGATTACAACAATCTTCGTATCTTAGAAACGACCCAAAAAGAGAGTTTATTCAAAAGATTGTTATCTCATTTCAAATCAATGTTTTACAATGGCATGGTCCTAAATCAAACATCATGTTTGAATGATAACAGTTCAGCCATCTTTGGAGTCCATGCCACTCCGTGCCGCAACTTGCTCAATTTTAATACCTGAGATAATCATGCTAAAAGCAACAAATGGTTGAGTGAAATTCATAGGTTTGATATAAACAGTTTGCATTTACAAGTAATTCTTTTAATATTTGTTTAAACACAATTATTATGAAAATGATATTGTTATGATCTTGGGTCATGTTATTATATACCCAGTTATTAGTATAATCGCAATGAATCATAGTAAATTGTATTATCCCGTTATTGCTTATTTGGTTGATTGGTCTTGTTCTCATGTCACCAACACATTATCATCCAAAGTTAATTTAACGACTCGAAGAGCTCATATATCAACATATTAACATCCAAAGTCAATTTAATGACTTGAAGAGCTCATATATCAACATATTAACATCCAAAGTTAATGTTAGTTGTTCAGTTGTTCTCATTTTCTAATAAATCTCTTTTCTTTTCTCTCTCATTTCTCTCTCCTCTTTCTCTCTCTAAACAACTCACCTCCTCATTTCTAGTTCCGATTTCGTGTGTGATTGTATGAAGTGAAGTGTTACGGGATCCTACATAAATTCTTAATGGGCTGCCCCGACCCATTGGATGGGTGCGGGTTGGACCATTAAGTATTTCTTTGATTTCGGCTTCGTCTTTGACTTTTGACTTTGACTTGGTTGACTTTTTGATTGACTTTTTGACTTTTTACGCTCTTTCTATTCCCGTGCTCGATTTTGTCCGTTTTGGCTTGATTTTTGTCCTTTAGTGAATATTCATTACCTTCACAACATAAATCACAAAACACACAAATACAATGTATTTTTGGTATATTTTGGTCATTTTAGGCACGTTTTTATAGGCAAAAGGTATGTGTAATTAAGCACATACCATTACCCATTATTCTCAAATATAGTGCGCTTGGTTACCCTGCAGGTAAACACAAACGGGATTCGTCAATCCTGATAGATCTATCCACAATATTCGCGTTCACTCGCAAGTGATTAATGGTTCATGATTAAATGATATTGGCAGTGGAGGTAAATTTAGGCAATAATATATCAGGATAGCATACAGTTGGTAAATACTTGTATTCATGGTTTATAGCATGTCCCCCACAGGATTTGGAAAAACATATAAAGGTGGGACTATGAACTCACCTTAATAGGGAAATCTGATTGATGACAAAAGTAAATCAAATGGAAATAAACGGCTTCGTCACGCAACCTGGGGTAATATGCCAAGTCTTAGTTTTTGTATTTCAAAACCTTATTTAATAAAGTTTAACGTAAATGTAAATTTGGTTTATTAATTTGTGAAAATATTGTATTACTGTTCAGGCTATCATAATTCAGAGGTCATGTAGTAAACGTTTGAGGAGCTAGGACACTTTAAATCGTAAATCCAGCAACTCGTCAAAACGTCTACCCAAATGAAAGCCCCTCACATGAAATTCCCTAGTAACGTGATACGTTATAGTTTAAATGATAAGATTTTATCTTTTTAAGTTTCTTCAAAAGCTAGTGGATGATAAATTATGTTAATTATATAACATAATTATTTTTACATGCTTTGATCAATAAATGAACGATAAATGTGTCGGGTTTTATTAAAATCGAGTCTTATAATGTTTAAATATATTTTTATAATTAAATATAAAAATATTAGATTTTATACCCTTAAAATTTGAAAATGGCAATATATACCCTTGGTATATATTAATTTATAATTTAAACCCTTTATATATAATTTTTAAAAGATTTAACCCTTAACTTTAGAATTTGGCAAAACAGCCCCTTGTAGTTTAATTTAGGATATTTACATTTTTGGCCCGAATGATTAAATAGTTTCAAAAGTTACAATATGTACCCCTAAAGGATAATTCGATTTGCATTTTTAGTCCAAATTCATTATACCTTATGTTTTTAATCTCAAAATCAATTTGCAGCATAAAGCTTATCATAATAAGCTAAAGTAAGTTTGTTTTATAAGCTTAAAGCTTATGAAATGAGCTTATGATCTCGAAATCTAAAAATGGGTACGTTTGGTTTTAAAATTTTAACCCGATGGGTTCTAGCTTTTAGGGTTTGATTCTAAGCTTATTAAAATGATAAAGGAGCTTATAGTAATAGCTTATAAGACCAGCTTATAGCTTATAGGGTTTACAAAAAAGGGTTTTTAGGGTTTTTAAGGGTGCGTTTGTTTTAGGAAAAACAAACGTGTAGCTTAGGGTTTAAGGACTTATTTCATAAGATTATAAGAGATGGTTTAGAGCTTATTAAGACTAGAATAAGCTTAAGCTAGCTTATTTTAGGGTCCGAATGGATTAGGGTTACAAAATGAGTTGATTTAGGGTTCGATTAGGTTTAGGAGTTTTTAAAAGTGTTAAGCTTGATCAAATGGTTAAAACAAAGCTTATAAAGGATTTAAAACATATCAATAGCTTATAGAAATCCTTTTACGCGTTTGTAAAGCCCATTAGGGTTTCCTTGGTGTATAAAATGAACCCTACGGCATAGTGTTTGATATATAGAACCCTAATAGAAATTAATAGAAAATAGCAAAGTTTTACATTGTGTTCTTCTTAGTACTTGTGTTAAGATTCCGCCTTTAGAACATAGTGTTCAAGTTATTGTCTCTCTTTTTGTTGATTTGGATTTATTCAAGTTAGCTATTGTCCATTAAAAAGGCTAAAAAGATCCAAGACTTTGGACCAACAAGTGGTATCAGAGCCTCTAGAGGGACTCTAAGTAAGAAGAATCACAAGAACCACAAACAATCACTTTCAGATCTAGAAAAATGTCTCAACCTGCTAATGATGATTTCTCTCAACATCTTAGTGATGATGAAGCATCATACCATGAAGGATGCATAGACAGGGTATCTGCACCAATAAAACCAAAACAACAACAACAACAATAACTCATTCCTACAACAACCAATTTCTTCAAAAATTTCAAACTCCTAATTCTGTAAGGTGGGAGTATGATATATGGGCCTCTGGAGATGGAACATTACCTTGGAATATATTGACATGGGTTTGGTAGGTAATTCAGAATGGAAATTCAAGAAGTGAATCGTCAACTGGAATAGGATGGTGTTGTTTAGAGTACTTTCACCATCGTATCTGCGGCAGAAATTCCATGCTGTTTAAAAATGATAAGGATGCGATTTAAAGGCAAGGTAAGAACCATTTTAATTATGGCCATTCCAAAGGAACATCTGAGAAGATTCATTGGATTATGGACGATGCAAAGAGTATTTTGGGACCATTAGGACTAGGTTTGTGGTAATTCATAATTTCATAAAGAAGATGCGAAAGTTGTTCTAAAACAACAGTTTGATAGCATTTACTATATCAAGTTCAGAAAAAGGGTTAGATAAGGGATATGACATATTCCAACAAAACTACTCTCACAGTTGGACGTCTCATGGTGCTAAAGTATCATGGAATGAAAATCACCGTTTCTCAAATCTTTGCCCCAAGCTTTAGGTCAAATTGGCAATATGGATTTGGAACCAAAATTATGTTGACACTTTATCCATTGTAAGACTTATTTTAATACCTTTGGTTTCTTGAGCATGGATTCACAAGTACCTCAAAAAATCTTCTGTAAGTGATCAAAATGTTGTTTTTTGTTTCCACTCAGCAAGAGCAGCACTAACAAGGTTTAGAGTCTGGTCATACTAATGGCCTACTGTACTTTTTATATCACTTCTACTTCTTCAAACAATATTCTAAAAAGAGAAGTTCCTGTGGTTTGCTGTGATGAAGTTATTTATTCACTCTTTGCCAAACAATCAGAAGACTTGGACTTGCTTCATGAAGACTTAGAACAGATTGATGATATGGACATTGAAGAGATGGACATAAATTGGCAGATAGCAATGATTGCTATTCGAATGAAGAAGTTCTACAAGAAGATGGATAAGAGAGTCGATTAATAGAAAAAAACTGTTGGTTTGGTTTTAACAAAAGATGGCTTGATGTTTCAAAATATCATCAACACTGCGGCATTTTTGCTAGGGAATATGCCCATCCAAGGGAACAAATGATGGATAAGAAGAGAGACTCTTTTTATCAAGATCAAGGAGCTGGAAAGAAAGAGCAGAATCAGAACTGTTTGCTGACTATGGATGATGGTGTTGTCAATTGGGGAGAACATACAGTTGAAGAAGAAAAAGATAAATTCATTGCACTCATGGCAAATTAGCACAAATTAATGAGGTATCATTAGTTTTTAAACTCTGCATTGATTCATATTTATAAAACTTAAAAACGGTGTGTGAACAAACGAATCAGTTAGGTGAACAAGAAGCAAAAATACTTGCCTATGATCAAGCTGTTAAGAAATTAGAAGCTCAAGTTGTTACTTTTCAAAAGAAGCAATTATCTTTAAATGAACAGCTTACATTTCAGGCAAATGAATTATATGAAAAAGATGGAAAAGCTTAAAAAAATATTGGAGCATAGGAATGAAGCTGTAAAGGAAATGAACAATGGCAGAAATAGTAGATTCATGGAAAAAAAAATTCTTTTTAAACCCTTGGAAATTAGTTGAATTCTAGTATGAGTTCAACTAGTAAGTTGGATTAGGGTATGAAAAAAAAATCAAATGATGAGGTTTTTTAAGCTAATGAGGTGAACTGCATGCCTCTTTGTTTAATTGTTACAGAAGTAGATTTGTTGACAAAACCTTTTCGGTACTGTAGATTTTCAAAGACTGTTAATTTCAAAGGTGTTCACATCTTTAACTGGGGACTATACTCTCCTCAACCACAACAGGAAATTGATGTTTCTTTGTATGGTTATGTAAAAAGGGACCTTTAACCTGAATACTAGTGTCTAAATGACAAAATTCAGTGAGATTATGTTACTTCTAATGAAGAAGTCGTGTCTGCACCTAACAATTAGAAGCTGTACCTTGTTGATAGTTGTGTGATACAAGTAATATCTCATAAGCAAACCAATGAAAAATGGGGTCACCTAAAGTTAACAGAAAGAATTGAATATGAAATGATGGGAAAGAGAACCTGGGGAAGGTTGCTCTTCATCATGGAAAAAGTGTTTTGTTTATGGCAGCCTAAGTTATTTTGATCAGAAATTGGGACTTTTTTGAAATGAAAATGGGCAAGATGAGGATGAGCTTAAGAACAAAGGGTTTTTTATACTGGTAATGGAGTCGGCCAAACAGTATGGAAATGCAACAGTTTTATGCATGCTAAATCACTTTGTACCTAGACCAGTAGAACTCATTGTTGTTAGGCAAAATGTTAATTCTGTTAGACCTAAGGTTAATACTGGTAGGGCAAATGTTTTAATCTCTGCGGTAGGACTAAAATGTAATTATAGTCTAGGTCTAATTTTAAATATGGTAGTTTATATTATTATATTGTTAAAGCTTAACATAACCATTTTAAATACCAGTCTAACTCAAACAGTTTTAGTCCTTGTAAGACATAGGTTGAATAAAAGTTTAATCAAAAGTAAAGTAATTTTTCAAAATCCACAATTCACCTGTGAGACTTCCTTTGTTTGGTAATACAGCAATAATGCCTTTGACTCAGTTGTATAGGGAAATTGGGGCACTGCTGTTAAGACCTCAGTCAGGTTATAATTGAGGGAAATCTTAGACCAAAAACTCCAAATTGTAATAGTGATCCAATTTTAATTCGAACTGTATATTGATAAAGGACCAAAAGCAGACCTAAGCCTGAAAAGGCCTGGGTCCCTACGACAAACTTATTTCTCTTTTTCATGTGTAGGATCATCCACTTAAGAACATAGAGGACAGAGGTATATTTGATTGTGGAGCTCAGGGAAATGATTTGTAACCAAGGTTCACCTGGTTGATTTGAAAAGAATGCAAAGGGGGATTTGTTAACCTTTGGAGGTAGCTAAGGCTACATTAACTAGTAAAGCAGATTGAATATGAGTTGGTAATTTAGATTTTTGTTAGTGTGTCTTTTGTAAAAGAAACTTGGGCATTTTTATCTTTTATCAACTATCACAAATTTGTGATAACTAAGCATCCCAAGCTTTCTTTTACTTGAAACTGACATATGTCTTGATTTGTGGTCTCCTGACTTTAAGATGCCTGATTGAAAATCAGATTACTTCTAAATTCTAGGCAAACATAATATGTACAGTTTTGATATGACAGACACAGCTCTCCAAAAGATATATTGTTTGTTTTGATTGCAAAAGCTACATCTGATGAATTCTAAAATTGTGGCACTTTTGAGTTTAGGTCATATTAATTTTAAAATCTTAAACAAACTAGTGAAGGAAACCTTGTATAAGAGGTCTACCATCAAGGTTTTTAGAATATTGACCTTACATGTGTTGCCTTGCCAAAAAATGGTAAGCAAAACTAATGGGCCTCCTGTAGGCTATATTAAGAGAGAAACTATCTCTGAGCTCATTACACACCTTGCATATGGATCTCTTTGGGACCCTTACTATTTAAAAAAGCATTAATAATGCATGTTTTTGACTTATGCTAATTACTGATGAATTGTTTCCAGATTTACGTTGGGGATTCTTCTTGGCTTACAAGGATGAAAAATTAGTGCAAGCCTTTAGTACTTCTTTAGTTCCAAATTGAAAAACCATCTTAAATCTCGGGGTTAATAATCATTTAGATCAGATACTGGCACTGATTGTGAATGGGATTATGTTGTATTTTGTTGGAACAAGGGAATTAAAACACGAGTATCAGCAATGCTAGAATCTCACAGCAGATATAGGGTTTTTGGTATTATTCTTTTTGAATGAAAGAATGAACATGACCTTAATTGAGGTAGATAGGACTAATGTTCCTATGCTCAATGCGCAAGGACAGACTTGCAGGACTCACTCTTACCAACTACTTTCTTGTGGGGGCAGAAGAAGTTATAGTTCTGATCTTTGCTTTATCTTTATTAGCGGTAGTTTATGTGTGACTTAACTTAAACTCAAAACATAAAACTCCAGACCTTCTTATGAGCTTTTGTTGGCCAAAAACCAATTATTTGCTACATAAGGACGTTTGGGCGGTGCATTTGTTAACATTTTTGTACTCTAAGTGTGCTTTGGAAAGTTTGATGGAAAGTGTCGATTGTGGGTTTCTTAGTTGGGTTACTCACTAAATAGCAAAGCCCTTTAGGGTATCATAATTTAGTAACAAAAAAAAGGGTAGAAGTATAGAAGTTAGTAGGTTAGAATATAGAATTGAGAAGTTTTTGTATTAGAGAGTTAGATGTTATTCTGCATTTGTTAATAATTTCTTGTGAAAAGAATATAACCTAATGTGAAAAGGAGTAGGTTAGTAGAGTTAAAGTAGGTTATAGATGGTATTGTTTGTGTTGGATTTGATTATCCTAACTGGATTATATGAACTATATTCATGTGTCTTTGGTGGGAATTCCAAACTAACAAATGCAGGGGGTACTTGCGGAATTAGTGACAAAAAGTACAGGTTTTTACACTACCAAAGTTCCTTTAATGACAAATGATCTTATGAGGGTAAAGGAGACAGAGAAAGATGAATGTAGTAAGATGATATTTTGAGGTGAGAGATTAGTTGAGGGAAAAGTTGCTGAGGATAGTTAGCCTTATTTGTTGTGGCCTACAGCGTCTGGCATAACTGCATCAAAAGTTGTTGAGTGGAACAAGAGAAACACCCTACCAATGGAACCACCAAGGAATAAGTCTTTCTACTATTCAAAAGGCAGAGGAGTTTTTTACAGATCTTCAAAACCTTAACACACCTAGAAAGGAAAAAAGGAGGCTTTTTTATCACTGGCATTTAAGAAAGATTATCCTTACCTAAAATTCTATCTTTTAGAATCTGAGAATTGAATATTAATATTTTGGTACTGAACTTGCTACAGTGCTCCCTCCACAAAGCATTTTTTTTTTTAAGGGAATTGTTCCATAATGATAAAAATAGCTGTCTGTGTACTTACTCAGGTTTTATTTGGTGGTAGGTTTGGGTGGTTTAGTGTGTGGTATGAGGATGGGGTACTGTGTATGTTATTATCTTAATGAGGATGTGTATGCTAGTGGTGTTGTTTGGAACTGTGAGAGTCTTGAGTTGGGTTTTATTGAAGCCGCTGTACTGCGGTAATTGATTAGGGTTGGCTCTTGGGGGTTGGGGGGGGTTGAGAGGGGGCGTGGCGGTGATGGTATGCAGCAAGCGGGTATTGGGATGCAGACGCGCGTCGTATCGATGTGGCAGTCGGATTCTTGTGTTGAGAGGGTTTAGTTTCTTATGAGTGATCGTAAGGGTCTTGGTTTGGATGTGTTGGTAAGTGGGCAACTGGTTTTGTTGGGTTTTATATTTTTTGTGGGAGTCGTTTATTTGTAATTTTCATATTGGTTCCATGATTTTGAAATCTTACCAAAAATGTTAATAGTGCTGGTTTTTGTTCGCATTTTGGTTAGAGTTGGTTCAGTTTTAGTTTATGTTTTTTATAACTTGTAGCTGTTGTATAGTCCCAATTCCTAAATCTTAGAATACACAATTTAACCCAACACTAAAGTCAAATACTGGGGTGTTCCGAAGTCAATTGTTAGGTTTCTTTAAGTCATTGTGCAACTAGAAGATGAAGCAACATCTAGTGCTAGAACATTTAAGGATATACAAATGCAAGCGAACATGCTCCTTGTAAGTTATGTTCTAAAAGCAACAAAAGGAACAAATCTCAATGTTCAACAGCATTGTTTGTTTGCCTACTTTTTTTCAGGAGGAGGAACCATAAAAAAAGGATTTATGAGAGCTCTAAAAGATGTATGTCAGGTGGAGGTTGAAGCTATGCAAGAGGAGTTGGTAAAGTTTAGGCTGCTTGAATCTTGTTTTGATTGCAAAAGGTATGGATTTTTTAGTAGATCTCTCATTGGTAGACAAAGGTTGATGGAAAAAAATGGGTATAGTAAAGAAAATAAATAGGGATGAGAGAGGAGTCAGTTGTCAGAAAATATGGCAAGAAAGATTTAGTGGCACAAGGTCACAGACAGGGAATGAGCGTAGAGGGTATTTGACTTATGATGAGGTTTTTGCTCTTGTAGGCGCAAGTTTAGAAGCTATCAGGTTATTTTTAGCCTTCTTGCCTCTTTTTTGGGGTTATTGTATACCAAATGTGATGTCAAATAGAGCCATTTGTGTTTGGCACTTATAGATGAAGAAGGTGTATGTTTCTCATCCTCCTGATTTTGTTGATTCTGTTCTTTCCTAAGAAAGGTTTATACAGGTCTGATTGCCAATAGCTTTTTATGGGCGACCTTAAATCAAAGCTCCTAGAGCTTGGTTGCTACTCTATCAACATTTTATGAGATGAATGGATACTAAAGGGTATTATTGACAAGTCTTTGTTTATTAAGAAGGACAAGATGGTTATATTGTTGGGTCAAGTATATTTGATGATATCATTTTTTTGGCTCTACCTAGAAAGTCTTGGTGGTGTGAATTTAGCATATTGATGAAGGAGGGATTTCAATGAGTTCTTATGGGTTGAACTCATATTCTTTCTTGGGATTGCAAGTCAAGCAAAAGACAGATGGAAATTTTTATTTCTAAAGGACAGTATGTTGAATACTGCTGAAAAAGTTTTTGGACAACTTTGCAAGTGTTGAAAAGTGCAATAAACCTAATGGCGGACCAAGATGGCAAGTTGACAAAAACAGATGAGAAGCTTGGTTGATGACGTGGATGTACTCTTTTATAGGACCCATGATAGGTTTCTCATGTATTTAATGCCTCTAGGCATGATTTAATGTTTGCAGTATGTGCTCTGTTCTCGTTTTTTTTAGGTTACTCCCATGAACTTCACACTTAATGCTGTTTCTTTTTGTGAGAGAATCTTTAAGTTACCTTAAGGGCAAAACCCAATTTGCGGCTTTAAGGTATCCTTAGAGAATCATATTTTGACTTGGAAAGTTACTCAGATAGTGTCTATGTAGGGACAACCTTGACAGAAAAATCCAAACGGTGGTTGTCAATTTTTGGAAAGGAAGCAGATTAATTTCATGGCATGCAAGAAAAGAAAGAACAGATAGAAGAAAGAAAGAAGAAGACGAAAAAGAAAGAAGAAGAAAGGAAGAACAAGAAGAAGAAAGACAGAAAGAAAGAAAAGGATGAAAGGAGAAAGAAAGAAGAAAGAGAAAGAAAAAGAAAGAAAAAAAAGAAAAAGATGTAAAACAGAAAAACAAGGAAAATAGAAGAGAAGAAGAAAAGAAAGAAGAAGAAGGAAAAAAAGAAAAAGAAAAAGTAAGAAGAAAGAAAGAAGAAACCAAAGAAACAGAAGAAAAGAAAGAAAGAAGAGAAAGAAGGAAAAAGAAAGAAAAAGAAGAAGAAAGAAAAGAGAAGAAAAAGGAAAGAAGAGAAGAAATGAAAGGAAGAAGAAAGAGAAGAAAGAAAAGAATAAGAAGAGAAGAAGAAAAGAAGAAAAGAAGAGGAAATAACAAAAAGATAAAAGAGAAAGAAAGAAAAGAAAGAAGGAAAGAAGAAGAGGAAAGAAAAGAAGAAGGAAGAAAGAAAGAAAGGAAAAAGAAACAGAGGAAGAAAGAGAAAGAAGGAAGGGAAAAGAAGGAAGATAAAAATAGGAAAAGAAAGAAAACGAAAGGAAGAAGAAAAAGATAGAAAGAAAAGAAGAAAGAAGAAGAAAAAGGAAAGAGAAGGAGAAACAGAAAGAAAAAGAAGAAAGAAAGAGAGGAAAGAAAAGATACAGAAGAATGTATAGTGAAAGACAAAAAGAAAAGAAGGATGTAAAGGAGAAGAAATGAATTGAAAGGTGAGAAAAAAGAAATGAAGGGGAGAAGAAGAAACAGAAACAAACAATTGCTGGCTTATAGACCTATACAACAGGAAGCTATATATTTAGATGTGTGCATGCTTTTGATTAAAAGCTTTATTTCGTTTCCGTGAGACATGTTATTGTGGAATTCTGAACAAATGTTGTGGACTATGGGTTTTCAATTTCATGTAATACCAAAATTCCACTAATTGATAATGAAAGCATAATCTGCATTGTGACTGAATGGTGTATCACTCCAGACAAAGTAACAAAGGAGAGAGATCAAAACACCCACTTTATTCGTGGATTCTTTATGTCGAAGAAAAGCTTTTACTTCGGGTTGGGAGGGTGGTGTGGTGGGGCGAGCGGTGCAGGGTGGAGAAAATTTCACACAGATTTTCAATGTAGACTGGAACCTATTGATACAAAGCTTTTGTTGGACCAAGGTTTTATTTAATTTCTTAGTGGTTAATATTGGTTATGATAATCCAATAGTACATTAAGGGGTGTGATTTTAATTGTATTTGTTTGTAATCTTGTAATATAGTTTGTAGCATAATATTGCTAGGTTCTATTAATTCTAGTAGTTATTAGAATATAATAGATCTAGAAGCATAGTGTCTTTGAATAGTTTTGTAGTATGTTTTTGTTTGTGGCTTAACATTTTCAGGTTATACTTGGATTACATGAAGGATTGGAGCATGGATATTAAAAGTTGAATGAATTTATGCTAAGAGTTAATTTGTGTATGGACATAATTAATTTTATGTTTGGTAGTTTACTACTTAACTCATGGTTAGCTTACTTGTTAGTTCTGACAATATGAAGGTTAATACTGGTTGACAAGACTAAGTCTGGTAGGCCAAGATTATATGGTTAACTCGTCATTTGTAATGTTTGGTTCTAAACAACTTTGACCTTTTGTTAAATATGATCGTTTAGAGCAATTGCGGAGGGGATATTTATTGGGGTTAATGATACCATTGGATAATTACTGTTTTTTCTAACTCACCTACAATAGTTTTCTTCATTCAAAAGTGGATCTATTTTCTCGGAGTGCTCCGCTATTAGTTGCCAAATTGGAATTCATTTTTTTTTATCATATAACAGTCCAATTAGGCACGGATACATCCGTACTAGTTACCTAAACGAGGTGGTCAAACCACAGTTTGAAATACCAACAATCACAACCTTTTTTCACTAAAATTTCAAAAGTATGGCTTCATGAAATACTTGCGACAAGCTATCCAAGTGGGATTCTTAAAGAAACCTAAAGAAAGTACAGGGTTTGCAGAGATAGTGGATTTTTTAAAAGGTTAAAAAATCAGGTATGCCTTGACACACATCCACTATCTAGACTCCTAGGTCAAACAGTTTGAGCAGACTGCAACTGCCTCAACTCTTGTTGATGGGACTCTAGAACTAAGAGCAACCATAGATACTCTTGAGTGTTTTGACAATCATTGAAGGGCATTGTTTGAAGTAAGCTTCGATTCAGCAAGGTGCTTCAGGGATTTCATGTTGCCAAATATAGAGATTTTTTGAAGGGCAGGAGGTTAATATGGGGTATCTAGCTTGTGATGGTACTTTTACCATTTTGAAAAGTCATTTACACCCCAATGGAGATTTTTAGTCCATCATTATTTTACATTGTAGGATGTCCTAAAATGTGGTGGATGGGATTCATTTGGTAGCTATCTTGCGACATGCTTAATTTGTCTTTCGTACGGCAGGATTTTATAACTTTTCTATAATGATTCTGTGATGGCATGGTGGCAAACTTTGAAAAGTTTAAAACTAAGTTTTTTTAAATGTAACCTCGATTTATACAAATGATTTTGGAAATAATAACTTAAGAATAAACTTACTTATTTGGCTATTTTTATTGGCCAAAAAAGATTTTGGGGAAATGATTAGGGGGTTAGAGGCGTACCTAGACTTTGGTGCTGTAAAGTGTTGTCCGTTGTTACTGTGAGATCAAAGTGTCCGAGGCAAGCAGATCAAAGCAGTGGATCACCCATCACGTTCTGATCCATTACCATCTTCATCCTCCACCCACCTGTGCCTATCTGACAACCACTAAGTCGGAAACCTACTCATGTAGTAACAAATAAATCACCCTATATCACTTACACCAGAATGACAGTGAACCTTTTGTGCCACCTTTGAGCAGCATCCATTCAACTGAACACCAACACTTTCACCTAGACAAGAAACTAAAGTTCCACAATCACAAGATCCTTCTCACCCTCATGTGGCAGAAGAAAGAACAATGTCAGTGGGATGACCTGCTTCAATTGGTTCCCAAGTTGCTCACAAAGGTTGATAGTTTGGAGACTGAACTAAAGCAGACTAAGTTGACCATGGGAAAAGCACTTGTGAAATTGGTGAAAAAGGTAAAGAAGATGGAAGATGTTCTCAAAAGGAGACATGTGGTTCTACCTGATTCAGAGGATGAGGATGCTGAAATTTCTTCCAAACAGTGGGGATTTATGACACGACTAATTCGTCCTTGGAATAAATCCAAAGATATTTATAAGAGACAATTGACTGTGAATATAAATATTGACGCGGAATATCAATATCTTATACCCAAGACGAACACAAGAACAAATATAAATTGTATTACTATTATATTGATTGTGTATACTCAATCAACTCATATATTTACAATTACTATTCTATGTTCCTTTTATTGGCTTAAGGAACCCTATCGCTGTTAAGCTGTTAATACTTATCTCTCCTTAAATTCAACAGCTAAATTGTATTACTATTACAAAATTACACGACTTAACTGTCTGACAAGCAGTATTACTTTAATAAATGCCAGATCTAATTAAGTTAATGCTGGCAGACTTAATCTTGCTCTACCAGGACTTATTTCTATACTATCAGTACTACAACTAGTACTAACAGACCTTAACTTTAATATAATAGCATTAAGTCTGTTTACAAATTTTTTTCCTAACAATCCTCCCCCTACTTGTCTTCATTATGAACTTCATGTTTCTTCGTACTTTGGCTTCACTTTGGGCTTTAGTGGATTTCTTGAACTTCGGTCTTCAAAATAATTTGTCTTTAAGTCTTCAATCTTGACAGCAACTAGCCTTAAAAGCTATTCATCATCCAATTGTATCAGCAACATTGAACAATTTTGTACATCAAATCTAAAGTTTTTGGTCTTTCTCATCACTTCCAGGATGTGTTAACTCCTTGAGGGTGAAATCATCGAAAATTTTAAATGGATTTGATGTCTCTTTACCAGTTAGCCATTAACTCTGGAGAGTAGTCAGTTCTTTGGCCACAAGAAAGGTGTATGTCCATGGTCAACTGAAAACCATTTCAACTCTCAGTACTTGAAACATTGGTGAGTTGACTCCATATGGGTATTTGGCAAACCATTACAGCCATAAACGGTTTTGTATGCCTTTACTTGTTACCGTTTGCTCTCAAGGCTTAGGTCAATCCTTTTGGCACCTAGTAAAGTATAATTCATGGTTGGATTGATAAACCATGTCAACTCTTTGCTACTTAAAACTTGGTGGAGTTGGATATACCATCCACTTTTTGGGTACTGTGTCAACCTATCTAATAATGGATTTGCAAATCTTTCTCTTTACCATAATACATAATCTTATGGACTAGTTCTGGTTTTTTCCAATGCCTTTACCACAAGCCATAAACTTGTGGGATCGCCAATATTCTTATTTAAAAGATTTTTTTTTTATGGTGAGTGAAAACATACAACTTATTTGCAAGTTGTCAACCATTAGAACGGATTTCGAGAGGTCTTTACCAAGAGCCGGTTTGCTTCTTGGACTAGCCAGTCCTTATGTTTGTTAGACATGGTGAACTGATAACCATTTGTTGTGTTAGTGCATAGCACCTTCACCAAGTGTTATCCTTCTCAACTTCTATCCTAGGTTTTTAAACCTTACAAACTTCACTACTTTCTAATTCCAGCTTGTTTTTCATCTTTTTCAAACATCTATACAAATCTCATCATCTTTCATCCAACGTTTCTATTTTCAACATAGTGTGACATACTCAGCGATAAAGGATATTTCTATCAGAGAAAATGGTAAACATCCATTAGACTCTAAGTTCAAACAAGTACCCTACAAGTATCATAGTATCCCATTTAGTAATTCTTTTGTCTGTCCTATCTACTCTCCATATAGAATCTATGCTAAGTGGTTCTTTCAATCATAATTCTTAATACATTTACAAAATCCCTTTTTCTAACTTTTCCTCTGGCCACATCCATTCCATATCTATTCATCACATCTAAAACAGCTCAAGTTTTAAGGTCATATTAGAAATAGTATTTCATCATGGCACCAAATTCAATTTATTTTATACTATTTCTTTTCATCTTCCCTAACAATTTGATTTATCTTTTTTCCCCTTTGCTTAATAATCTTATAGGTAGCTACACTTAGGTGTTTTTCATTGCTACAGGTATAGGATTAATAGGTAGTTTCAGTACCTGTTGACAGTTTCTTTCTTGCTCACCATCATTTATCTGAATCTTAGAGTCATTTCTTATCACATTGTACGCATTCCTTTCCTAGTCTATCTGTTTTTTTATCTTTTCAGCTTATTTGTTGTTCATCATCCTTTGCTTCATCATTCATTATCTTCTTTCGTCTTTTGGATGTTTAGTCTGAAGCTCTTCACAGATCTTTTTCAATCTTGCGTTTTAGTAGCTTAAAAACTTATGGAGCATAAGGACTCAACCTGTTTCACAAGCTTGTCAACTCTTTCTTGACTTCTTCATAATAAATTTCTAGCTGATTTAACTTCCATGTCCCTTTGATTCTTCAAGTTAGTTCATCATATAAGTCTCTTGATGTGATTGGTCAATGGGCCTCTTGTTCCTTTTAGCTTTGGCTCTTTTCTTTCAGCAAACAACTTTTCCCTTTGAATCACAATCCACATTTCTCTTTTGCAAACTTTCTCCTTGAAGTTCAATTCAAAGCTAAGCTTTTTGACATTCTGCATTATGCTTCAATCTTTGCTCTAATTCAAATCCCAATCTTCATTATATATAATTGCTGAGGCCTCAAATTGTACTTGAGCTTTTCTTCTTTCATGTTGCTCAGCAATCTTCTTCTTCTTTGCAATTCTTTGTGCTAGGAGATAATCCAAATGTTATTTGCTTTGCCTCCTCTTCTTTTTGTTAAGGAATCCAAATTATTGCTTCGCAAGGCTAGCTTCTTCTTGTAAATTCTGTTCCTTGACTTCTTTGGTGTTTTCTTCACTGAGCATTATGGAGCTTTCCCTTCTCTTTGGTCCCTTATCTTCACCAACAGTACTTGCTTGCTCAATACCAGTATTAAGTTTATAATGCCTGTATTAATTTCAACTACAGTATGATCTTCCTCACCCGAAGTATTAACCTACCAGCAGGTTTTGACATGTTCTAGTAACATCATCAACATATTCTTGGAATGTCCCAGCTTGAGACTACTTTCTTCCTCTTAGGTACTCTTTTCTTCTCTGGTATCTCATTCCTTTGTCAATGGACCTTGGGTTTTAAAGAGGCTACTTTTGTCGAGGTTTTTGGCTGCTTCAGAGTGTTTGGGACTTATTTCTTCCACTTGTTCTCCCCTGAAGTGTTTTCCTTTGTTGTAGGAGGAGTAACCCAGTCCTTGTACTGAAGACATAGTGAGGATCATCTTGGCTTTTCCCTCCCTTGAGCCTCAGGTTCTTCCTCTGAATCTGTCAAAATCAAATTCCTCCTTTTCATAAACCCTTCCAACATCTTCACCTTCTTGACTAGCTTCACTATTGCATTTTTGGTATGTGCTTAATTACACATACCTTTTACCTTTAAAAACGAGCTAAAATAACCAAAAACGGACTTAAAATGCCAAATATATGCTTGTTTTGCTAATTGTGTTGTGCAGGAACGGATAACTAAGAAAAGGACGAAAAACAAAGCCAAAACGACAAAACCGGACTCGGAATGGAAAAGACTGTGAAAGACAAAGCCAAATCGAAGCCGGAAAGTCAATCAAGTCAAAAAGTCAACAGAAAAGTCAATTGGTCAAAGACAAAGTCAACCCAAGCCAAACCCCTAAACTTATATGTGAAGAAAAAAAGAGGAAAAGAAAAGAGAAGGGCCAATTTGCCAATTGAGCAAAGTAACATCTGTGGGGGGGGGGGGGGGCAAAACTGCAAGTCCCCATCTTGTACCCCAAGGACGTGGGGTTGCAAAGGGAGTTATATAACTCTTTGGGGACTTTTTTGCCAAAGTCCCCAAAAGTTATATAAACCACATGGACTACGGTGAAATAAAAACAAACAAACCATGAGGGACCAAACTTTGACAATCATCAAACTTGTACCTGTCTCTATCTCTTTATAACAACTTTTTCCCGCCATTTTTAAAACACAAAAACCCAGGATCAAAATCTCGGTTAACTTTCCCTATTACCCTGTAACCTCAATTTCCCAATGGTTTAATATCTTCCCCCTCCTCCACTAGTTCCCCAGCTGTTAAGAATTGCGTAATCGCATTGGCCAACTTGCTTTAGCACAACTCCCTAAACCAATGTCGATGACCAAGAGACTGGACTTTGGAAGAAATTAAAGCCAAGATTAGAGCTTGCTAGTCGAACCGCTCATCACCACCACAACAAAAAACATCCCTTTTTGTGTGTCTACAAAACAAGCCATCACAGCAAAGGGAGAAGGATAAAGAAGGACTCTAGCGAATTTTTACTATATATAGCTTTGGTAAAGCCAATTTGTGGCTAGTAGTTAGTTGTTCTTTAAGTAGTTATTTATTATATAGTTTTAAAGTAATTCTCAGTGTTTGTTTGAAGTTAAAAGCTTTTTATGTATTCGTACTTTGATTTTAATGAAATTTAGCTAAATTTGCTCTACTTTTGTTCTTAAGTGTTTAAGGCTTTTAAACCTTTTTAATACTCACTTAAGTACCATATAGCTGTCTTGTAAAACATTTTAACCAAAAATTTTCACGGGAAAACTCAAAAGAAAAAAGGGTAAGATCTGTTTGCATTCAAAGCTTGGATGATGAATAAGTAACATGGGGAAGGCTTATTGGGTTTTTCAGATAGTTTTGGCATTATTATAAGACAAGGGTTAGGTTTTTTAGAGCTTATTTAGGTCTCAAAGGGAGCCTTTTTTTGGAAAGGACAAAGGTACTTTAATTTTCAAAACTTTTGCTTTATTTACTGTAGCAATAAGCTAATTTAGCTTATTTTCCTTGAATAAGTGCTTATGTGTTCTAAAATTATGTCTAAAAATGTTTAGATGTTTTTTCATTCATATATATGCTAGTTTAGTTGAAACTGTCAATGTTAGTGTAAAGGGCTAGGAGAGTAAGTGGCTTATTTCCTTTAATAAGCTGCAAGTTTGAGTTCTAAAGTAGCTTAAATAGGTCAAAACTAGTGTGAGTGGATAAAAGTTTTTAGCTGGTTTAGTTTTTAAAACAGATTTTAAGTTCATTTTAGTTGGGACAGAATTGTTAAAGGTGTTTTTGTTTGGGTTAAACCTTAAAAACGGGTCAATATCACCTTCGGGGTTTGGGTTGAGGTTTATTTTGGTTAACTTAGCTTAGTTTTTAAGCATTTTCATGGCTGTTTTTAAAGTTTTTAGTTTAAAATTGTTTTCCAAAGTTTTTAAAACTATTTTCCTTAAACTGTTGAGGTTTTTAGAAAGATCCACAAGGGTTATTTCGGGTTAAGCACTTGTGGTTTGAGTTTAAGCATCAAAAGAGTGTGTTTTGTGTGTCTAAAAAAGGCTGTCAAAAGCCCCTTGTCTTTTGACTTTGGTAAGTCAAAGTTCACCAAATTCTTTGTTTGTCACAGTTTTAAAAACCAAAAGTCCTTTTTCATTTACAAAATTCAGCAAGTTAAATTGAGTTTTAGAAGCTAAAAATGGGTGCATAAGCCCTTTTTAAACTACACTCAATCTATTTGAGCTTAATTTTTGGTTTAGAGCTTATTTGACAGCTTTTTAGAGTGTCATATAAGCCCTGAGCTCAGCTTTAATTCCCTGGTGCAAAAAAATAGGGGGGGGGGAGATTTTAAGCTTTATTGACTTGCCTTATAGTGTTTTTTTAAGCCCAAACTCTTGGCTTATTTTAAGTAGCTTGTAATATTGTATATGCTCTCAAACTTTCAGGACCTTAGTGAGCTTGTTTTACGTCTAGCTTAATTTTTGAGCTTAAATGGATGCCCCTTGATGTTTATTGCCTAAGTTAAGTGTAGGGATTGCTTATTTCATCATTTAGCTTATTCAGCTTTTCTAATAAGCTCATTATGGCCCATCATAGCTTTTTAGGTTAGCATAGATAATAGTGTAGCTTATTTACCTTTTTCTAGCTTATTTGTCCAAAACTTAAGCCAATTTAGCCTTTTAAGCTTGTTTTAAGCTTTCTGTCATTAAACCCTTTGTCCCAGCTTATTTAGCCTTAAGCTTTAAGCTTTTCAAGCTTATCTAGGGTAGTTTAGATCCCTTTTGCTTATTTCAGCCCAAGTCCTAGCTTAAACGACCAAAAGAGGCAAAAAGACTTAACAAATTTAGCTTTTAAGTCATTTTAAGCTTTCTGTCCACTTTAAGCTTATTTATAAGCTTATTGAGTGCTTTTCGTGAAAAGTTGTAGAAGACAAAGTTGTTAAGCCCCACGAGCTTAACAACTTTGCTTCTTTGAGTTTTCAAAAAAAAAAAAAAAGGGGAAAGACACTTGGCCCGGGTGAGCAAGACTCGAACCCGGGACCAAGCGATACAGTCCCCCTTTTACACACACACTCTACCACTGCGCCCTTGGGTCTTTTTCGTTAAAGACTCAAGGGCTATAATACTTATAGTGGTTTTGGCTTTTAAGCCTAATAAGCTGTACACAGCTTATTCGTGCTTATTTCCTGAAGGCAAAGCTTTTGTTTTTTATTTTTTGTGGGATTCTCATAGTGTCTAGTATTTTTTGTAAATTTTTCAGAATTTTTCGTAACCATTTAATATTTTTTATAATTTAATTTCGTTAAAAGTTTATTTAATTCATAAAATTACAAAAAATTATCAAAAAATATTTTCTTTTTTAGAAAATTTTATTTTGTCATTATAATTTGTATGGAAAAATTTTAAAACTTTTCGTTAAAGTCATTTTACACTTTTATTTTTAAAGAACGGGTTACCGGGTACGGTTTTTTGTTTTGACTCGTTTTTGGGTCAAACGAACTCCGTTTTCGGTCTAGTCTTTTTCATTCTTCGTTATTTGATCCCTAGAGTAGTTTAGAAGTGAAAAATCTTTCGTAGGGTTATTTTTAAAGATTTTAGGTTTTTCCCCCTTTTGTTCGGGATTCGGGCCCTCGTTTTCTAGTTTAATTTCATAATTTCTAGGTTTTTCTTAAACGTTTTAGTTCGTTATTATCTAATTTGACTTTTTCAACTTCCCAAACTAATTCCTTCCTTCAAACTCAAATCTTCGATTGTATCGATTTTCCATTCCAGCCTCGTTGGGGATAAACGACCCGGGAACACTCTATACTACTTCTCGGTATCATTGATCTTGTTGATTTTTAGACTTATATATATATTTTATATTTTATTATATATATTATATATATATATATATATATACAGTGTGAATTTCACCGATCAATGGTCTAGGAGTCTTATTTCGACCTCGGTGATCCTTGACCTTTTAGAAGGCTGCAACATCGGTTGTGAGCCAGCAAGATACAGTAAACTTTTATTAGTCTCAGATTATTACTATATGCCTAATTTAGAATACTACAACATCGGTTGTGAGCCAGCAAGATGCAGTCAACTTTTATCAGCGCATAGTTTTATTATTATTCATACCTCCACCCTTTAAATGACTACCACATCGGTTATGAGCTGGCAAGAGGTAGTGGTCTTATTTCGGCTTTGGTTTATTACTTAACTTTTTATTATTAGCCAAATTTCAAGTCCTATGGTCTTTAACTACCTAGACAGCGGTAGCGAGCTGTTAGTAATCGGTAGCCTATTTCCCTATAACTCTGACAAAACCTTTATGTGTACCTTACTTTCACCAGAAGGAATCTCTACGAAGTGATCTAAACTAGGAATTGCAAAAACCTAAAGTAACTTTATTTATTCAACAATTATATAGCGTTTATTAAGCTGGTGGGAGCAAAAAGCCACAATTAACCTCTATGAGCCTTAAAGAGAACCAACTAATCCACACTTAGCATCTAACTTATATCAAACTCTATCATTTTTCGTTCTTTGTAAAATTTTAAAATTAAGCAAACGCTAAGTCTCGAAAGCTAAGGGGAAAGCTAGAGCAACCACCCAACACACCCAACCTCACACCAGACAACCACACCACCCACCCACACACACCCCAACACAACCCCCAAACACACCACCCAACACACCACCCACTACCCAATACAAACACCCCACAACCAAACCACCACACCACCAACCCCACAACACCACCAACATCCACCCACCAAACTCCAAACCACACACCCACCCAATACCCCCACCCACAATCCACCAACAAACCCACCACCCACCACACCACCACCACACACCCAAACCCACACACCCCCCACAACACCCAACACCACAACGTCAAACCACCACACACCGAAACCCACCAACACCGCACCACCCACCCCACACCAACCCACCCCCCACCACCACCCACACAGCACAACCAATACACCAACCAAACCCCACCACCTCCACCCCACCCACCACCACCCACACCACACCACCTACTACCCACACACACCCACCACAACCCCCCCACCACCCACACCCCCACACACCACACACACTCACCCCACCAACCCAATCACCCCCCCACTCCAACACACCCCACCCCCACCCCCTCAAACACTTCCAACGAACACCAGAACCAACACAACCCCGCCAACCCACAATACAACCGCAACAACAAACACACCCCACCCCACACAAACCACACACACCCACCACCACACCACACCCCATACCCGACCCACACCAACCACCCCACACCCCCACACCCCCACCTCTAACCAACCAACAACCGACCCACAACAACACCAACAACCCCCCACACAACCCAACCACCACCCCCAAAACACCCCACACACAAACACCCACACACCACACCACCTCACACCAGACACACCCCAACCATACACAACCACCACTACCACACGCACAAGCAACCCAGCCACCACACCAACCACCGCAACAAACACCGCCCCCCCAACACACCCAACACCCCCCACACCCCAACCCACCACACCCACCAACGCACAACCACACTCTCCCCACACCCCACCACCACCACCCCACACAACCTACGCAAACCTTCACACAACCATACCCACACCAACAACCCCTACAACCTACCCACCACACAACACAACACACCACACACCGCCATACACACCCACCACCCCCCATCCCCCACACACACCAAAACCCAACCCCCACACACCCCCCCCCCACACACCACCACACACCCACACCCACCCAAAACATACCCCAACACCAACACCACCCAACACACAAACCACACCACAACAAAAAAACCACCCCCCACAAGCACACCACCCACCCCCAACCCACCCCACAACAACAAGCCACACCACCCACCCACCACACAACCCCACCACACCCCCACACACCCCCCCCCACCCAACCCACCAAAACTTACTTTTATGCATACTAAGTTCTGAGTCTTTATTTGAGATATCTCTTTTAAGATCAGCAAGTTGCTTACAAAAAATAACCTCATTCTTTTTGTAAAAGACAAGTTGCTCTTTCATATATGTTAAACCTCTTTTATAAGTAGCTAACTTAAACTCGGATTTGTTAAACTCTATTCTTAAATCATCAAGTTAAGTTTAAAGAGTTTCAAAGCTTTTTAGACAGGTTTTTGAATAAGTTTTATCATTATGCACCTTAGAGTCTAAAAAATCCATAAGAGTCATGTTTGTAGGGACTTCATCATCTACCATATAGCTCCAGTCGAAACCAGCTCCATTAATAGCCACCATGGCTTTGAAAGAAGTTTCTTAAACATTTATAGTCCTTCTAGAGTTGTCTTGATTCCTTTTCCTGCTATTTTAGTTCCTAGCTCTTCTGCATTCCCTTGAAAAGTATCCTATTTTATGGCAGTTAAAACACTCTACCTTAGACTTGTCATATCTAGCTATGTCACTCCCATTGATAGTGATCCTTCTACTAGTTTTCTAGAAAAAACCTTCTTGTCCTCATGCTTAGCAATGCTAACTGCCACTTTAAATCCATCTCTTCTATGTCATCTTCATGGATTTGTTTATGGTCCTCATATACAAGTTGAGACCCGTTTGGTTGACTGGCCAAGAATGCATAAACAGTGTCATCACTTAAGTTAGTAGTACTAACTTGAGTACTAGCAGTGCTAACTTGAGTGCTAACAGGGCTGACTTGTGTGTTAGCAGTACTAACTCCATAAGCAGTATTAACTTCATTAGTACTGCTAGAGGATGACACAAAAGCCATATTCTGAGAACTTGAGCTTGAGCTTGAGCTTGCAGTTCCTTTAACCTCTTGTTCAACAATCTTGAAATTGTTGTAGAGATCATCAAAGCTCATTGTGTCTAGATCAGGTTTATTCCTCCAGACCACAACATGAGTATTCCACTCAGAAGGCAGACTTCTCAAAAATTTTAAATTGAGATGTTCTTGTGAAATATTTTCACCCAAGATAGCCAGCTGACTTACAATCTTCTGAAGCATGTTAAAAATAGAGTCAAGAGACTCTATGCTTGGAGCACTAAAGTTCTTATACATTTACTTCAGAAGAGTCTTCTAAGTCTTCTTTGTGGCTTCATTACCACCAAATCTTGTTTGTATAGGAGCAAACAAAGTCTTAGCATCCTTGTACTGATTAAATGTCATTAGATGTTCATTAGGAAGTGCCATCAGTAACATATTTTTTGCCTTCACATAATTCTTCTTTTGAACCTTTTCTTCAGTAGTTATAGGACCTAGTATTAGTGTAGTTGAGGTACGATCAGCATTTGTTGTTGTTTGAGGTACTGGTTTGAATGAGTTTCCATTCTTTATGACATCCCATAGAGCATAGTCTTGTACTTGAAATTATTGCTCAATCCTTAGCCTCCACATATCATATTCACCCTGTTTGAGAATTGACAACTTTGCAGTAGTGGTGGTTTATGTAGTTTCTAGATCCATCTCTTCCTTGTAAGTAAAAAAGTTCTTCTTGTTAGTTTCTTCTAGATCAAAGTTTTAGAACCCAAGCTCTGATACCACTTGTTGATCCCAACTTAAGATCAATTCCTTGGCTTGTAAAGGTTAAGTTACTTTGGATAGAACCAAAACAACTATGATAGAAACTTTGCGAATACTAAACAATATGCAGAATCTACTCTTTAATATTTAGAAGAATATTAATGAAACAGTAAACTGTATGAACAATGTATGAACAATGATATTACTAAAAAGCTCTAATATTATTATTATCAATAATACGAGTACTCTGTGTAGTACTAGGGTTTACAACCTTGAAGCTACAAATAACACTATGAACTTTGATATGATTTGATACGATTTTTGGTACATTGAACTCTATACCCTAGGACCTCCTTTTATACACCAAGGAGTCCTAACAGGCTTACAATATTTTCCTAAGTTATCATGATCTTCTAAAAAAATAACTTATACGTATCTTTTACAAAAATATCTCATACTTATCCCGTAAGTAATCTTGATAATAATATCTTCATGCATCATCTTAAAGGTCCTACCACACAGTATTAAGTTAGTACTGGCAGTACTAACTTTCTTCTAGCAGTACTAACTAGTTAATACTGGCAGTTGTAACTTAAGCATTGACTTGGCAGTACTAAGTATGGACACATTTAATTCCTAACATAAATCACTTAATAAAATTATTTATTTTAAAAATCATTTTTTCAAAGACTGACCTTGATTGATGTTTAAAGAATGAACTAGGTTCAGGTTTGATGTCATGTCATGTTGAACTGATTATTGTAATCATCATAATTATTAATCCTCCAGCAAAGGTGACAAAACCACAAATGCTCATGCAAATCCATGGATGAGACATATGTAATTGCTCAGTTACTTCACTTGAGAGACAGCTGAAGACTTAGATAAAATCATTTTATAAACTAAACTAAAGTAATTTAACCAATTTTGTTTAGTTCTTGATTTAACCAATGACTGTGCTCTAGTGAAGGCGACAAAATCACACATGCTCATGCAAATCCATGAATGAGACATATGTGATTGCTCAGTTACTTCACTTAAGCAAATTAAAGGTTGTATGCAAAAACTGAACTAACAACATTTGAAAATTTGTTTAGTTTTGGATAAAGCGCTGAACCTTCAGTTTTCTTCAGTCAGTACTGAAGCTTCAGGTTTTGAATCAATGTTCAGCATACCCAGTTCATTAATCAATCTTTTTTTAAAGATGATTATCCAAAAGCTTGATTTGAGTGCGGAATTGGATTGTTAGATATTGCAATAACATTTGTTATTACAAACTGTGAGTACCTTTTCACATATGATATCATAGTCAATGTGCTGACTTATGTTCATAGTATGTTGGCACAACATCCAGCAGCAGCTATATCTTCTATTTCAGCTAAGAACATAGCCACTTTATCAACCAAGCTTGCCTTTTTAGCAACAGACAAGTACCTAAGGTACTTTTGTTGTTCATGTTGCATTTAGCATAGTCAGAGTCTGAGTATCCTTTGGGTCAAACCCTGAATGTTTTGGATATTAAAGACCAAGGCTGATAAATCAAAAAGTTCTCTTAGCAGTAATAAGGTGGGATTCCTTAGGATTTGCTTGATCTCATACACAGAGATAAGAGAAACTTGGGTGTCAGGTCTGCTTACAGTTAGGTACATTAGTGATCCATACATACCTCTAAGCTGAGTCTCACATATGGCTTTGCAATTGAGATCAAGTCCTAACTTGTTAGAGTGTACACCATTAGAGTATTCACTAATGGACCATTTATGACATATTTTTTCAGCAGATCCTTGACATTTTGGTTGATTGAAATGATTCTTTCAGATTGATTAATCTGAATCTTAAGGAAGTAGGTGAGGACACCTATTGTTTACATTTCATCATTCAGTTTGAGTTTTGTAGGATAAACAAAGTAACGTTTATCTTACTTCTTTCAAGCTTGTTTTTTTGTGAGAGAGTTTTAAACCATGCTTTTAAGACTTGTTCAAGTCCATAAAAAGGGCTTTCCCAATTTGTAGATATGGTTGAGGATTTCACTACTTCTCAAAACTTTGGGGTTTGTTTATGTATGTGATAAAGGCAAGAGAGATCCTGATTGCATCAAGTCTTACAATTGAAGCAGGATTTTATCATGATTTATTACCTTATGAATACTATGCTAGATTCCTCCCTTTCTAAAGAGAGTTGGATTTGCATCATGTGCTGAAGTACCTTCCATTTGGAGAGGATGAGTTTAGGGATCTGAACACCTTTAATTTTGTAAGGTTATCAGTGAATTAGTTTTCATTTGTGTTTTTTATTCAAACTAATCATCATTAATGAGTTCATCAGTTTGAAATAGATGATCGTTTTTTTATCATTATGATCAATTTGATCATCTTGACCATTTTGGTCAGGTGTGATTTCTGCTTTAATAACAGTTGTTAAAAGCCTTTCAGTGTTCATACTATTTGAACATTCCTTTTTGAAAACTGTACCATAGCCATAACCTTTGGAGGTGTATGAGGAGTTAGTTCATACATTTCTTCAGGTCATGATTCTTCTAAGATTTGTGCAATTTTTATGTGTTTTGAATGACTATTGTTCTAAAAATGATATGTTATATTGCACAAATTGGATTAAGATGGTTAGTTTTGCCTAGAAACCCACCTCTTAGTGGGAGTCTTTGAACTTAAAGCATTTGATGAATCATTCTTACTTGCTTTGAAAGACTCAGCATTCTTAGCTTGAAGAGTTTCTCTTTTCCCAAACCACTCAATCTCATTGTGATCTGATGTGGTATGAACATTGCTACTACATGTTTCACGGTTCTTTGTGACATGTTGAGGGTTTCTAGGATTGATTCCTCTTCTTAGAAAGATAATCCTATTATGACCATGAGTGTTATGATTATAGCTTCCACATATTTCACAAGTGGGATAGTATAAAGGGTTAAGTCCATTAATTAGAAACGTACTTTTCAAAATTTACAGTTTTAGTAAACATACTTGTTTTATTACTGATCTAATAATTGAACTTGTTGGTACGTAAACATTTAGTATATATGACCGGTTAACATTCCATGTCATCAAAAAATTTTACATGTCATTTTTCTAACCCACGTGTATAATTCATGTAGATATACAAGATCTTTTTTTTACCTACAATAGTTAATACTTAATATTTGAGATGGACCATTCAAAACCACAAAGAAACAAATCATATATCAATTCTTATCCATCTCTCTAAAAACAAACCATCCCTTTCTAAATCATCACCAACCGACCCCTTTTAACCACCATCACCGCCGTCTGCTTCATAATTATATTATGTTTCATTAGAAAAAGAACAAAAATTAATTTTTTTCTTTTCTTTTACTCATGTATAAAACTTAACCCAGAATGAATAAAACTAAACCTAGAAAAATTTCTGCTTTGTTTTCGAGTTTTGATCCGGAAAAGCGATGTGGCAACTTGGATTTGTAAAAAGCAATGTGGAACCCTGGATAATTTCTTGTGTGGATATGGATTTTTGGCAAGTTGGATATTTTGATCATGTGATATCTAGATCTAAAGCGGTATTTGTGGCAACTTAGATTTTTGCTAATTACGATCATAAGGTTTTCTTGGATATGATGTAGTGGTGAGTGTCGCGGTGGAGGTGGTGTAGTGGTGAGTGTCGCGGCTGCCGTTTCCGGAGGCGGCTACTTGTGACCCATGTTGCTTGAGAAGACAAGGTTAAGGAGATGCACTTTAGTAAGTTGCCTTTTAGTAGGTGTGTTTGGATCAGAATCTTGTTATGGAGGTGGCGTGTCGTTGTAAAGTGATGCGGATAGAAGATTTTGATGAGCTGATTATAATCATTTTGTTGTTTATGTTGCTATTAATTAGTTATTGTTGGTATATATTTCATCGGGCATCATTAAGGATGTTTTGATGATGGAGATGAAGTTGAAAAAGTCAACTGGGTTTAGGTTGGGTCTAAATATTCAAGTAGGCAATAGAAGCTGGCAAATCCATCTCACTCAAAAGAAATAAAAAAATTAAAAAAATGCTGACGTGTCGGTAATTTTCAAAGGTTTACCGGTTGTAACCGGTATCAGCCAAGGATGTTTACTATAAAGTTATAAATTTGAAAGTTATCTGTCTATAAAAGTAATAAAACAAGTATGTATACTAAAACTGTAAATTTTGGAAAGTACGTTTCTAATTAATGGACTTAACCCTAGTATAAACAATCATTAGAATGATGATCATTATATCTACAATGTATGCATGAAGGAAAAGATACGGAAGGCCTTGAAGGTCTACATCTTGAGGAAGATTCACCTTGACCAGTATGATGCTGATTTGCATTCATGGAGGACATAAATTCAGCATGATCACAGGTTCTGTGATTAGTTCTTTTGCACTTTTTACAAAACAAAACTTCATAACAATTCTCAGAGAGATGATTGTTTTATTCACAAAGCTTATAATACATTTTGAATTGAGTTTTGTATTTGTTTTGAAGTGCATTTTGAGGAACCTGTTGAGCATTTTTGTTTCTGGAGTAAGATGACTTTTTCTTGCTGATTTGAATTGAGTTTTGTATTTGTTTTGAAGTGCATTTGGAGGAACCTGTTGAGCATTTTTGTTTCTGGAGTAAGATGACTTTTTCTGGAGTAAGATGACTTTTTCTTCCATTTTTACATTTTTAACTTACCAGCAAGAGCTGAATTAGTCTTAGAAGCTGAAGAACTTTTGCATCTAGCAGGAGCTGAAGATGGTTCGTTTATTGTGATACCTTTTAAAGTTTCAGCTTTGAATGTGGATTTTGACTTCAAAATTAATTTGATAGTCTTTGGTCCAAAAATAGGTTCAACACTATCCAACTTCTTTAGTGAAAGAAGAGGAGTGCTATAGACTGAAGATTCATTACCTGAATCATAATCAGTTGCTAAAGAGTCAGAGACAACAACTGAAGGATCAGTTGTGTTTCTTTGCGACTCATTTGAAGGTACCTTATTAGTGTCTTGATTAGGTAGAGTATAATCTTCAGTGTCAGATGACTTAGGTATATTACTACTAGTAATAGACATATTTGAGTTATCTCCTGTAGGTCCTTATTAACAGGATCTGAATGAGCCTTAAACGACTTATAGTCCTTTGAATAAATCCAAAGATACTATGAGAGACAATGACTGTGAATATAAATATTGACGCGGAATATCAATATCTATACCAAGACGAACACAAGAACAAAATACTAAACTTGCTATTACTATTACTATTTGATTGTGAATTCTCAATCAACTGATGTCTTTACAATACTATTCTATGTTCCTTTTATAGACTTAAGGAACCCTAAACGCGTTAAGAGATAATGCTTATCTCTTCCTAAATCAACGCTAATTGATAACTATTACTAAAATTACAACAGACTTAACTGTCTGACCAAGCAGTATTAACTTTAATACTGCCAGACTTAAGTTAATGCTGGCAGACTTAACTTGCTCTACCAGACTTAACTTCTATACTAACAGTACTAACTATAACTAACAGACTTAACTTTAATACTAACAGTATTAAGTCTGTTTACAATATTTTCCTAACAATCCTCCCCTAACTTGATCTTCATTCATGAACTTCAAGTTTCTTCGTACTTTGGCTTCACTTTGGGCTTTAGAGGATTGTCTTGAACTTCTGTCTTCAAAATAATATGTCTTTAAGTCTTCAAATCTTGACAGCAACTAGCCTTCAAAGCTATTCATCAATCCATTGTATCAGCAACATTGACAATTTTGTACATCAAATCATAAAGTTTCATTCTATTCTCATCACTTCCAGGTGTGTTAACTCCTGTGAGAGGTGAATCATCAAAAATTTTAAATGGATTTGATGTCTCTTTACCAGTTAGCATTAAACATTCGGAGTAGTCAGTTCTTTGGGCCACAGAAAGGTGTATGTCCAAAGGTCAACTGAAAACCATTTCAACTCTCAGTACTTGAAACTTTGTGAGTTGAATACCATATGGTTTTTTGGCAAACCATTACACCAACAACGATTGAAATGCTTACCTGTACCGTTTGCTCAGGGCTAGTCCAATCCTTGGCACCTAGAAAAGGTAAATTCCCTGGTGGATTGATAACCATGTCAACTCTTTATATATACATAAAACTGGTGAGTTTGATATACCATCGCCACTTTTTGGTTAAATTTGTCAACCATCCTAATATAGATTTGGCAATTGTCTTTACCATAAGCCATAATCTTATGGACTAGTTATGGTTTTTCCACTGCCTTTACCACAAGCCATAAACTTGTGGGCTAGCCAACTCTTCACTTTAACAGATATGGTGAGTTGAAAACCATACAACTTATTTGCAAGTTGTCAACCATAGAACGGATTTGAGAGGTCTTTACCAAGAGCCGTTTGCTCTTGGACTAGCCAGTCCTTATGTTGGTTAGACATGGTGAACTGATAACCATTGTTGTTGTTAGTAGGCATAGCACCTCACAAGTGTTATCCTTCTCATCTTCTATCCTAGGTTTTTAAACCTTACAAACTTCACTACTTTCTAATTCCAGCTTGTTTTTCCATCATTTTCAACAATCTATAGCAATCCTCATTCATCTTTCCATCCAAAAGCTTCATTTTCAACATAGTTTGACATACCTCAGCAGATAAAGGATACTTTCTATCAGACAACATGTAAACATCCATAGATTCTAAGTTCAAACAATGTACCCTACAAGTATCATAGTATCTCCAACTTATAATCTTTTGCTGTCCTATCTCACTCCATATAAAATCTGTGCTAAGAGGTTCTTCAAACATAATTCTTAAACATTTCCAAAAACCCTTTTCTAACTTATCCTCTGGCCCATCCATTCCATATCTATTCATCACAATCCTATACAGCTCAGTAAGGTCATCTCTAGATATAGATTTCATCATGGCACCAAAATTAATATATACTATATCTGTTCCATCTTCCCTAACAATTTGATATACTCCTTTTTCTCCTTGCTTAATAATCTTATAGGTAGCTACACTAGGTGTTTTCATTGCTACAGGAACAGGATTAATAGGAGTTTCAGTACCTGTGACAGTTTCTTTCTTCTTGCTTTACCCAACCTTAACTGAAACTTCAGCAGTCTTTCTTATCCACAATGTATGCATTCCTTTCCTAGCTATCTGTTTTCTTCTCTTTCCAACTTCTTTGTTGGTTCATCATCCTTTGCTTCATCATCTTTATCTTCTTTCAGTCTCTTTGGAGTCTTAGTCTGAAGCTCTTCACCAAACCTTTTCAAACCTGACTTAGTGGGCTTCAAAACTTAATGTAGCAAAGGACTCAACCTGTTCATAAGCTTGTCAAACTCTTTCTTGACTCTCAAAACTCAATATCCTCAGCTGATTTAACTTCCATGACCCTTATGATTCTTCAAAGATTTCAACATAAAGCTTCAGCTGGATTGGTCATGGCTTGTTCCTTTAGCTTTGGCTCTTTCTCAGCAAAAAACTTCTTTCTTTGATTTCAAGATCCACTATTTTCTTAGCAAAATCTCCTCTTGAAGTTCCACTTCCAAGCAAGCTCTTATGACAACTCTGCATTAGCTTCAAGCTGCTCTTAATCAAATCCAATCTTCATTTGTTATAATGCTGAGTCCTCAAATTGTACTTGAGCTTTTCTTTCTTCTGTTGCATCAGTCAACTCTTTCTTCTTCCCGCAATTTTTTTGTGCTAGGAGAGCATCCAAATGTATTGCTTAGCCTCCTCCTTCTTTTTGTAAGGAATCCAATCTAATTGCATCGCAAGGCTAGCTTCTTCTTGTAAAATTTGTTCCTTTGACTTCTTTGGAGTTTCTTCACTGAGCATAGGAGCTTTCCCTTCTCTTTGTCCCTTATCTTCACCAACAGTACTAGCTTGCTCAATACCAGTATTAAGTTTAATACTGCCAGTATTAATTTCACTGACAGTATTAACTTCCTCACCAGCAGTATTAACCTGTTCAGCAACATCATCAACCTCTTCTTGAAAATCCAAGCTTGAGACTACTTTCTTACCTTTAGTCTCTTTCTTCCTCTTTATCTCCTTCCTTGTCAATGGACCTTGTTTTAAAGAAGGCAACCTTTGTAGAGAGTTTTGGCTGCTTCAAGATTGTTTGGACTTATTTCTTCCCACTTGTTCCTCTCCTGAAGTGTTACCTTAGTTTTAAAGGAGTAACCATCTTGTTCTAAGAATCTTGAGGATCATCTTGGCTTTTCCTCCCTTGAGCCTCAGGTTCTTCTTCATCTGAATCTGTCAAAGCCAAATTCCTCCTTTTCATAAACCCTTCCAACTTCTTCACCTTCTTGACTAGCTTCACTATTGCATTTCCCATGGTTAGCTTGGTTTGTTTGAGATCCATTTCCAAGCTATCAATTCTTGAAAGCAACTTAGGAACTGCTTGAAGCAAATCATCCATAGGCATGTGACTTGGAGCCTGTTCTTGTGAGGGTGAGAAGTGATGGTGGACAGGAGATTGCTCCTCATAGATGTGCTCATCTGTTGTAGGTTCAGTCTCAGGTGGTGGTGGTGGTGATGTAGGTGTAGGAATAGGTGGTGGTGTTGGTGTAGGGATAGGTGGTGGTGTTGGTGTAGGGATAGGTGGTGGTGTTGGTGTAGGGATAGGTGGTGGTGTTGGTGTAGGGATAGGTGGTGGTGTTGGTGTAGGAGGTGTTGATGAGGAGGGTTGGGATGGAGCCACAGCAGCATGTTCTTGTCCTGCATTAGGGTTAGTAGCCACAAGTAACATAGAAGCTAAAGGTCTTGGTGCCCCCCTAAAACCCCTTTTCATATTCCCAAAGATCTTTTTGGTCAGGCTCACAGCTAGATAAAGGGTTTTGTTTTCTGTTTGAATATTCAAAATCATTTGCAGAAAACGGGGATACATTAAAAACTTTGTCTTGCTCTTCAAATTTGCCACCATACCATCAAAAATAAGCTTAGAAAAGTTATAAACTCTACCAGAGGATAGACAGAGATCAAAGCTAGTAGCAATAAATGCAACCCAAATTGATCCCATACCACACTTTAAGCTATACAGTGCAAAAGATGGTGGACTAAAAAAAGCTATTGAGGTGGTGTGAAGAAACTTTTCCAAAAGTAAAGGTTCCATCCGTAGGATACCCAATTTGCCCCAACCCTCAAAAAGTCAGCCTTTGCAACATTGTTTATTCCTGGTGGCGTCATCTAATTGAAGTGAATCCCTAATTGACGCCTCAGAGATTGTGTATCTTATGGTATCAATTGTTGCCCTAATTTCTAGAGACCCATCGGTGTTAGAAGTGGTGATAGCACTCTGCCAAAATTGTTTTACTAGAGAATCATAGATAGGTGGATTAGCAGTTAAAGCATACCTGAGGTTTGAACCTCGAAGAAAGTCCACTATCTCAGCAAAGCCTGTACTTTCGTCAGGTTTGCGCAAAAACCCCACTTGATTGTGTTTGTCACAATACTTTAATTGAGCCATGTGACGATCGAATTGAGATACTTGGGTTTTGATGCGTGTGAAATTGTAGATGCTGGTAACAGAACTCTTGACTATTTTGTTATTAAGAAAAAAATTTTACTTTGCAAAAGAAAGGATAGCAATAAAAAGATAAGTATGAAAGAGAAATCAAACTTTATCTATATATAGCTACTCTGTTGTGCGACTATTGCGTCGTAAAAATCTCTAACGGTAACATTTAAACAGTGATAAAACAGAAAAAGTCAATTTTCCCGCAACCAGCATTAACAATAAACTACCAGTATTAACAATTTACACTACCAGACTTAATTTGGTCAAACAGAATTAATTTAGAGTCAACCCGAATTAATTCTTTTTCAACCAGAATTAACACACTCCTCCTTAGCATCCAAGCGATGCCTGCAAAAATTTGACCAACACAAAGAACAAACATATTGCAAAAATTTTTATAGACAGAATTAAGGAAAAACTAACTACCCGAATTAACTCTACTTAACTACCAGAATTAACTCTATATAACTACCAGTATTAACCTAACAGTATTAATATGACACACTACCAGTATTAACCCTAACTTAAATACCAGGATTAAAAGTTACTAAGAAACAGTATTAAGATGACTTAGCTACCAGAATTAACAAACTATATATCTAAGCCTCCCCTTAAATGTTGCTATGGGTTGATCATACCAATGCTGACCACCAAGTAATTAAACCGTGGTCCATCAAATGGTTTGGTCAACAAGTCAGCTACATTTAAGTCTGTGTGAATTTTCTCCACACTTATGAGCTTCTTCTCATAACAATCTCTGATGAAGTGGTGACGAATCTCAATGTGTTTGGTCTTAGAATGATAGACTGGGAGTTTTGAAAAATTATAAACTCTACCAGTGGATAGACAGATCAAAGCAGTAGCAATATTGCTACCGAATTGATCCCATCCACCACTTTTAGAGCTTATACAGTGTAAAAGATGGTGGACTAAATATCTCCATTGGGGTGTAAAAAAACTTTTCCAAAAAGTGAAGGTTCCATCAGTAGGATACCCTATTTGCCCCATTCCCTCAAAAAGTTCATCATTTGGCAACATTGTAATTCCTGTGGCGTCTTCTAATTGAAGTGATTCCCTAATTGACGCCTCAGAGATTGTGTACCTTATGGTATCAATGGTTGCCTTTATTTCTAGAGTCCCATTAGCGTGAGTATTGGTAGTAGCAGTCTGCCAAAACTGTTTTACAAGGGAATCATAGATAGTTGGATTAGTAGTTAAGGCATACCTGAGGTTGGAACCTCGAAGAAAATCTACTATCTCAGCAAACCCTGCACTTTCATCAGGCTTGCGCAAAAACCCCACTTGATTGTGTTTGTCACAATACTTTAATTGAGCCATTGGACAATCGTATTAATATACTTTGGTTTTGATGCGAGGGAAATTGTAGATGCTGGTAACAGGACGCTTGACTATTTTCGTTATGAAATTAAAGAAGAGTTTTACTTTGTAAAAAGGAGATAGCGATAGAAAGATAAGTATGAAAGAGAAATCAAACTCTATCTATATATAGCTTCTCTGAGGAACGATAATAGCGCCGTAAAAATCTCTAACGGTAACATTTAAACAGTGATAAAACAGAAAAAGTCAAATTTCCCGCAACCAGCATTAAAATTAGCCTACCAGAATTAAAAATTACACTACCAGACTTAATTTTGGTCAACCAGAATTAATTAAGATTCAACCCGAATTAATTCTTTTTCAACCAGAATTAAGTATGTACTAAGAATTTACAAAAGCTTAAAACCTTATTACTCCCGCCTTTCATCTGCACATCCATTCGATGCCTGCAAAGATTAGTCTAAAACAAAGAAAATACCCGAATTTAACTCTACTTAACTTACCAAGTATTAAACCTAATAGTATTAATATGGACACACTACAGTATAAACCTGCCAGAGTTTACTAACTAAAGTTTGTAAAGTTACTTATCTTCCAGAATTAAAAACTATATTTTAAGCCTCACCTTAAATGTTGTATGGGTTGATCATACCAATGCCTAACCACAAGAAATTAATCGTGGTCCATCTAGTGGTTTTGGTCTTCAGTCAGCTATATTTAAGTCATGGTGTGAATTTTCTCCACATTTATGAGTTCTTTCATAACAATCTCTGATGGATAGTCGGTGCGAATCTCAAGTGTTTGGAGTCTAGAATATTAGACTGGGTTCTTCCCAATGAGATTGTGCTTTCATTATCAAGGTGGGATTTTGGTATTCTTGAAGTTGAAACCATAGTCCAACAATTGATTTGACCCACAACACTTGGCCCACAGCAATTTGGCAGCAGCTACATATCTCAGCCTCAGTTGTTGAAGTGGCTACAATAGTCTGTTTCTTTCACATTGCCATGAGATAAGTCTTTTGACCAAGATATTGACAACACTGTTGTGGATTTCCTGTCAAGTTGGATCCACATAGTCACTATTCAGAGAATGTCTTCAAATTCTCAAAGGTGGTAATTCCTAGGTATACCATAAGCCCAAGTTTGGTTGCCCTTGAGATACCTTGAAGAATCCCTCTTGACAGCATTGAGATGAGGCAGTCTTTGGAGTTACTGAAAATGTGAACATCACATTGACTGCATTCATAATATCAGGGTCTAGAAGCAGTTAAGTACATAAGGGAACCTATCATGGATTGTACACAGTGTACATCTACATCAAAAAGCTTCCTCATCCTTGTCTATGGCAACTGGTCTCCATGGGAGTGATGAAGCTTGGGACATTTACAAGAGGCAAAATGCTTGAGTATCTCAGCTACATACTTGCTCTTGAGATATGATAGATTCCTCCGTTGTTCTGCTTGACTTTAGACCTAGGATAAATTGTAAGTTCACCCTGGAACTCAGTGGAAATTTGCTTTGCTCAAACTTCAAACTCTTCACACCAAGGACTTGTTGTAGACCCAAAAATGATGTCATCAACATAAACTTGAACCAACATGATATCATTTTTGTTTCTTCTAATGAATAAAGTCTTGTCAATGGTGACATCTTGTTTCTATGCTGCTCTAGGAAAGTTGACCAATGTAGCTATACCAAGCTCTAGGGGCTATTGCAATCAATACAAAGCTTTGACCCCTTTGTTTTATAAAACCTTTGTAGGATGATCAGGATCAACAATACAGGAGGTTGTGAGACATTTACCTCTTCTATCACATTGTGGCCATACAGAAAAGCACTTTTAACATCCCTTTTGATAGTCTATGAACCCTTAAATGAGGCAAAGGCCAAAAACAACTGATTAGCTTCTATTCTTGCTACAGGAGCAAACACCTCATCATAGTCATTCCCTTCTTCTTGCCTATTTGACTTGAGCTACAGCCTTGATTTTTTTTTGACAAACTAATCCCCCATCTCATCCTTTGTTCATGTATACCTTTAGTACCCTTCACCTTAGCACCATGGGTAAATAACCAAGACCCATACTGTGAAGCTTGAACTGCACAGTTCTTCATGCCAATAGCTTGCCACCCAGCTTTCATCTTCAAGGCTTCTGGAGACTTTCCTTAGATTGATTGAGATAAAAAGCAGGCAAAAGGGACAATGTTTGTTGTTCTTTATGATTGCTTCTTTGCTGTGCTTGTTTTGTGGGCTCACTAGAGCATGAGCTTCAGTGATCTTCACGTGAGAGAGCTTATAGTCTGAACAAGTGTATTGGATCTCCAAGGATTTTGACTTTGAGGATGAGATTGTGAATCCTCAGAGTGTGGTTTGTTTGACATCTACACTCTTCTGTAGATTGTTGAAATCAGTGATAATCCCATCATCATCATAAGAAGCCTTTTCAAAGATACCTTCACTTGATTTATCATAAATCCTTATTTCAGGCATCTCATCATCATCTGCATCAGAGAAGACCTCTTCTTCATGATCAGCACTTGGAGAGATAGCTTCAATATTGCCAGGAGTAACTTCCTCAAAGCCAGTATTAAGATTATCACTACCAGTATTAACAGGATTAGTACTGGTAGGTGCTGTTGCAGGTACTGGTCCTAAGTGCTTCAAAGCAAGAGCATCCAGCTCTTTTCTAAAGGTCATAATGTCATCAGCAGACTTGGATATTGGTGTAGAAGATGGCTGCTTAGAGGAGTGGGTCTTCTTTTTAGCAATCTTTTCAGAAACCGCTGCATTTCTAGTTGCTTCAGTTAGAGATGTAGAAGAAACCACCATCAGGTCTGCAGCCTCCTCAGTCTGCACATCAATATCAATGACCTCTTTTGAACCTGCAGGGTTAGCTTGATTTTGCAAAGAGACAGGTATATAGTTCATAGAGTCTGTAAGATAGTCTAAGTCAAACATCCACCTATGGCCTATTCCCTGTACATTGGGTTTTTCCTCAAGAAGTTTAACTATGAAGGTTTACTTTCAACTCTTTTGGTTACTAATTTATAAACCTAAAGGCTTTACTGTTACAGAGTAACCAACGAGAAAAACCCTCATCGATTTTTCATCAAAACTTTCCTAGTGGGTCTAAGAGTATTGAGAATGGTATCCATGGCTCCCAAATCGGTATTATGTACTAAGGATTGGGTTTGTGGCACCAAACGAAATGCTCATAAGGAGTTTTGTTTTTGAGGCTTGGTCACTTTACCCTGTTGAGGTCTAAGCAAGCAGTATGACTGCTTCTGCCCAAAGAGTGGTAGGTAAGTGTGAGTCAGCTGGATAGTCCTAGCAAGCCTCTATAAGGGTCTATTCATTCTCTAAGCAAACCCCATTTTGTTGAGGAGTTTTGCATTCACTAACTTCCTGTTGTATACCCTTTTCCCCACAGAATCTCCAAGCGTACACGTATTTTAAATTCTGTCCCATTATCTGTTCTAATGATTATTTACTTTTTGATTAAGGTTGGTTTCTATCTGGCTTAAAAAAGTCTTAAGGATGTCACTAGTCTCTATCCTTTTTGGCTCGAAAGAATACCCTAACAAAACCTTAATAGTACAGTAATCATAGACAGTAACTTGGCAAGGTTGATACTCTCACAGAGGTGGTCAATAAGTCCATATGCAGGTGTGTTAATGGGGGATCACATATCTTTCAATCTTGGCTTTACAGGAGGCCTTGTGTTGCTTTCCCTTCTGACAAGCAACACAAGTGTGGTCATTCTTAAAGCTCTTAGAAGGTAACCCTCTAACTAGATTTCCCTTCACAAGTTTATTTAAGTTTTTGAAATTAAGGTGACCTAACCTCCTGTGCCATAATTTAGCTTCATTAGATGAGGCTTTTGCTAATAAACAGGTGTATCCTTTTGAAGAATCAACATTTTTCATATCAAAAGTATACATGTTGTGTTGCCTAGGAACTTTGAGAAGGACCTGATTTTCATCAGGCATCTTGAAGTCAGAGGACACCACAAAACACTCTTTTTCAGTAAAAAGTACATTTAACGTTTTGTCACATATCTGAGATATGGAGAACAGATTAAAATGTCCAAGTTCCTTCACAAAAGCCACATCATCAAAAACTAAATTTCATATCTAATTGTAACTATTCCACTGATACTACTTTACTTCCTCCAAAAGTAAAAAGAATCTCCAATTATGGATAGTTCTTGATAATCTTCAAGATGGGCCCTGTTACAGTCCATGTGCCAGAAATCCCACTATCAAAAATACCTCTATGCTCCATATGCTTCAGTGGATGATCCTGCACAATCAATAAGAGATTAGTTTCTCTTTGGGACCCAGGCCTTCACAGGCTTGGGTCTGCCTTGTGGACCTCTAGAAACATTAACATTTGAATCAGGGGTTGGTCCACTATTGGTATTGGAGAGTGGTATTACTTTTCTCCAAACACAACCTGCTGAGGTCTTAACAGCAGTGCCCATTTTGCCCTTAACAGCATATTTATTTGACTTGTGGTGGGTATGTGTAATATTGAAAAGTGTCTATTTTACAGGTGAACTTTGTTTGAAAAACATTTCTTTGGACTGTTAAGATTCACCTGTGAAAGTTTAGGGCTGGTTTTGTATGAAGTCTGGTTTGATACTGGTCTATTTACTCTAGCAGTATTTAACATGAACATACCCGGAATTAACATTTGGCTTGCCATGTTTTTAAATCTTGAACTACCAGACTTTATTTGAGAGCCATTTTGAACTAACAGTACTAACATTTCCTTTTTGACCAGTATTAACATTTACCTACCAGTTTTAATAGTTTTGCTAGCCAGTACTAAGGTGGTCTAATGTTAATTAGTTGTTACAGGTTGGGAGTGAATTGATTTTGCTTTATTTCACCCTGTTAGTGTTAGTCCAGGTGGTGTGCTTGTACTAACTTCAGCTATGAACCACCCTTTTGCTCTTAAGAGCAGTTCCCTGGCCATTCTCTTCTCATAATAGTCACAGTCCTTAATCAAGTGACTAAGACTTCCACACACAAAACATGGTTTTCTTTCAAAAGAATATCCTGTACCTAAGTCCCTTTCCATTCTTTGATTCCAATTCTGTCTATTATATGAAGGAATAGGTGAGGGAGTCACTGGTGTCCTAATTGGTTGCCTAGGAGTTTTTACATGCTGTGCACAACTAGGGTCAACTGTTTGTTGGGGTTTAGGCACTTGTGGTTGAGTCTTTTGGGTGGCAATGGTAAAGCTCCAATAGGAGGTTTATAGGGATATGGTCATGAATAGGATCATCATTGACTGAATGGTTAGATGTAGCTCCTAGCTCCCCATCACTGTCATTGGATGGACAGGTTGAGTAAACAGTGGAACTAGCATCAGACACAGTAGGACTAGGAGATTGAGGTTGAGGTCCATATTTACCATACTCATACAGAGAATCATCTATGTCCTCCTGTTCCCTAGGGGTATAATCACCACTAAGAGGATGGGGGACACCTTTATACTCTACCTGTTTAAAATCTGCTTGTATAAGTGGAGTCATAATTTCCTGCATCTGTTTCCATAAAAGCAAAAATACCTTCTACTTATTTTTCTCATACCCTAGGACCTCAGTATTTGATTGGATGCCATATCCTAAACCTATCTTAACAGTGGAACTCATCCCACAACCAATTAGCTTCCAAAGATTTTTAGAAGATGCAAACCAAGAATCAACAATTTTTTGTAAGGCATCTTTGTCCTTGACAGCTTTCATTCCTATTCTTCTATATTTTTTTAGCTTTTCATCTTTTTCAAAAATTTGATTGGCTTGAAAATTTAATTTTTCAGTTAAGGAAGATTGTTGTTTGTGGGAGGCTCTTAGCTGAGATTCTAATTTCTTAACAGCTAGCTTATGGGCAGTTAAGGCAGCTTCTTGGTCACCAAATTTAGATTGCAATTCATCATACTTAGCTTGAAGGGCATTATATGAATCTAAACACAATTTAGAGCACATGGATACCTCATTATTCACAGTGAAAGCCATTAGAGCATGATTGAGTTCCTCATCTGTAGTCTGCTCTACCCAATTGATCTGACCTTCATCAATGGTCATCAAGGCTTCCTTTTCAGTTTGTACTGGCTTGAAATCCTGACCTCTACCTGCTTCCTGCCTGCTACCTTCCTTTGAAAAACCCCTTTTAAACTTGCACTCCCTGGCATAAATGCCCAGTATTGTGGCAATTGAAACATTCGGATCTTTTCACTTATCAAATGCCCATGCATTTTTCCATTCAATCTTGGCATTCTGCCTGTCTTCTTGATAGACTTTCTTAATCTTTATGGCAGTCTTTAGCAATTGCAATTTATATCCATTTATTCATAATTCTAGATCATCAATATTGATCTAGGTCTTCATGTATCCAAATCCACGTAATCAGCATTTGTGGCTAGAAAATAGGAATGATTTAACTTCTTCAGCAAGACATAGGAGTAGAAGTTGTTGTTGCTTTGGAAGAGGAAGTGTTATAAGAAACTATAACTTCCTGAGTTGTGGGCTTGGCTTATGCTTGCTGGAAGAGGCTTTGGCTTGTGATAGAAAACCAATTATCAGATGTAAGGGAAGAAGATGATGTCTTTTGGATGTCTTATTCAAAGGTCACTCAGATTATTATATAAATCATCTATTGACAGTGTGTCAATATCTCTTAGTTCTCATTGTCATGGCTAGACTATCCCAAGTCAGGAGAAGGGACCTCAAAAACTTGTGATTTGCGTCTTCATCTGACAACCCAGCCACAAGGGCATACAATTGTGATAGGAGTTTTGAAACTATCATACTTCTTTCTTAAGCTTTCCTTAGACGAGATAGTTAATGCATCAAACTGTTGTTTCAAAATAGCTTTTTGCATTTCTTCGAGTTTGCTTTACACGCCAAATCATGTTTCCCCCCCCCCCCCCCCCCCCCCCCCCCCCCCCCCTGCTTGATGGCTGCCCAGATCTCTTTTGGCATCATTTCCATGCATGAAAAAGTCTGAGATGTCCTTTTTGGAACAAACCATTAACATAGTGTTCTAGCTTTCTCTTCTTTCTCATCTGCAAACTGTTCTTCTGTGTGGATTGAAGGAAGAAACCCCTATAAAATATCCTGACCTTTGGTGACTTCGCTTCTTTGAGTTCCCATTCTGAATTCCCTTTACAGACCTCTATCTACATACTCAAGATAATGGTTCCATCTCCCCATCGCCCAGGTATCATAATCATCTTTTTGGAGGACGGGAAATTTAATGTTTGAATGTGTATTTTCTGGTGATTATTTGTGGTGGTTTAGCAGGAAGCATATCCTTTGTTGGTTGACTGGTTACAGTTCCCATCCAAAGGATTGCATCATCATGAAAGAGAAAGTTTCCTCATTCATCATGAAGAGGAAAAATTATCGTTTGCCAGGGGGGACTTGATTATTTGATTTGGTGAGAACTAAAAGGTTTTTGACTCTTTGTTCATCTTGTGTAAAGTCCCTTTGGTTGGGCTCTGATACCCACCTTGTAGGTCTAATTAACAGGATCTAAATGAGCCTTAAACGACTTATAGTCCTTTGAAATAAATACCAAAGGATTACTTTATGAGAGAACAATGACTGTGAATATATACTATGTGACGCAAGAATATCAATATTATACCAGACGAACCAAAGAACAATACTAAAATTGCTATTACTATTACTATATTGATTGTGAAATACTCAATATGATCTGTTTACAATGCTATTTTGTTCCTTTTTTTATAGGCTTAAGGAACCCTAAACGCGTTAAGAGATAATGCTTATCTCTTCCTAAATCAACGCTAATTGATAACTATTACTAAAATTACAACAGACTTAACTGTCTGACCAAGCAGTATTAACTTTAATACTGCCACTAGACCTAAAGATCAGTGTATAGTCGTTTATATCTAGCTGGCGACTTTTCCTCTTGCTTCTAGACACTCAGCACTATCAATTCGTAATAAATGTGTCCAGAATCTAAACTTTTTCTCAATTAACTGATACTTCATAACCTTTCTCATTTACTAAAACCTAGAATACGTCCAAACCAGCCTCAATTTCAAAACGTGACACCCACCACTGATTTACAATAATGCTTTCTACTAACCTCGCCGGCGCCCCTCCCGGCCCCTAATTTCCACTTCCCCCCTCTGCACAAATGCTGAGGAAGCGAAACACTCGCATAAACCCCTCCCGCACTCCACACTGCCCGCAAAGCCCCGGCCCCCCAATCTCGCAATCAAGAACACCCTTCCTTTCATATAGTACGACAAAACCACATGCCAAGCAACGAGAAAAAAAAATCTTCAAAACCTTCTTTCTTTCTGTAAGTTATGGTGGTAATTTTTTTGGTTGTTTGTTAGCCATGAAATGATGTTATACACTACCAAGTATGTAATGATAGCAAAGGGCGGTAGTTTAAAGCCCGGAGAGAGTACAAGTCTTTTAAACATCTTTAACCACCAATACAAAGATTAAATATTGATTTTTCATGGTATTATTTTTTGAACAAAAAAAATCAAAACAACACATGAATTCATTACCCCACCCCCCCGTTAGCTCTGATGCAAATGTAAGAATATAAAATGACATATAAGAACAAGATATAAAATAGATCTGGAGGTTGGATAAAGTGAAATAAATGTGTAGCCATTTTATTAGAGTTGAAAGGTTAAAGGTATGGGAAGAGTGTATATGTTAGAGAGAAAACACACACACTTGCACTTTTACAAAAGTGAGCTTCACCCCTCCATGGAAGTATGGAGGGGGTAATTTATTAGTCCTGGTAACACTTAAACACTATTTACTATGTCATTATTTAGTCCTACATGTCACGCTATAAATGAACTTAAGTAAATTCCAGATATGTAACCATAATTTAAGGCTAACAGATCCCCTTCATAATACGTATTTGCTCGGAAACCTACTTATTTAAGATTCTTCATCGGGATCTTTAGTTCAGTTGAATCTCCTTATGTCACTCAAACACTTCATCATCTCAAGAAATGAAGCAAAGATCACTCGCTGGATAATATTATTGGTAACCCCTCTCGACCGGTATCCACCAGAAAACAACTGGCAACCGATACCTTGTGGTGCTTGTATAACTTTGTACTGTCAAAAGTCGAACCAAAGAACTTTAAATCTATAATAACTGAAGATTGCTGGTTTCAAGCTATACAAGATGAGATTCACGAATTTGATCGACTTCAAGTATGGGAATTAGTACCTCAACCAGACTATGTCATGATTATTGCTCTCAAGTGGATTTACAAAGTTAAACTTGATGAGTACGGTGATGTTCTGAAGAATAAGGCTAGGTTGGTGGCCAAGGTATATCAACAAAAGGAGGGTATTGATTTCGAGGAATCATTTGCACCGGTTGCACGTATCAAGGCTATTCGTATCTTCATCGCCAATGCTGCTAGTAAAAACATGTCCATCTATCAAATGGATGTCAAGATAGCATTCCTTAATGGCGAGTTGAAAGAAGAAGTCTATGTTAGTCAACCAGAGGGTTTCGTTGATCCAGACCATTCGACACATGTTTATCGTCTGAAAAAGACTTTGTACGATTTAAAGCAAGTTCCTCGAGCGTGGTATGATACCTTGTCATGATTTCTTCTGGACAACAAATTTTCTTTAATAAAAAAAAATAAAAAAAAAAAAAAATAAAAAAAAAAAAAATAAAAAAAAAAAAAACAGGTGTGTAGTAGATCCAACATTATTCACTCGAAAAACAGGCAAACATATTCTTCTTGTTCAAATATATGTAGATGATATCATATTTGCCTCGACCGACCCTAAAGTGTGTAACATATTTTCCAATGAGATGTGTTCTAAATTTCAAATGTCAATGATGGAACAAATGTCTTTTTTCTTAGGTTTACAAGTTTCTCAAAATCCCAGAGGCATTTTTATTAATCAATCAAAATTTGCTCTTGAAATATTAAAGAAATTTAGGATGGGATATCGTGTGACCTGTTGATTCACCCATGTAGATCGACTTAAACTGGATGAGGACCCCTTAGGGATTCCAGTTGACCAGACTCAATTTCGTAGCATGGTCGACTCCCTAATGTATCTCACTGCCAGCAGACCCGACCTTGTATTCGATGTATGCATGTGTGCTAGGTATCAGGCTTCGCCTACCAAAAAGCACCTTGAAGCACTTAAACGGGTCTTTCGGTATCTTAGAGGAACCATTAATTAGGGTCTTTGGTATCCGAAAGACACTGCTATGGCACTAACGGCCTATGCAGATGCGGACCATGCAGGTTGTCAAGACACACGAAGAAGTACGTCCAAAAGTGCTTAGTTCCTTGGAGATAAATTAGTCAGCTGGTCGTCAAAGAAACAGAAGAGCACTGAAATCTCAACAACAGAGGCTAAATACATTGCCATGTCTAGATGTTATGCTCAGATACTTTAGATGAGATCACAGCTCTCAGACTACGGCTTTGTCCTCAATAAGATTCTCCTGTATTGTGACAATCACAGTGCCATTGCTCTCTGCTGCAATAATGTCTAGCACTCCCAATCTAAGCATATTGACATACGACACCATTTTATACGAGAGCAAGTTAAGAAGAGATGGTTGAATTGTACTTCGTGGTGACGGATTATCATATCGCGGACATATTCACCAAAGCATTACCAAGAGAGCGGTTCGAATTTCTACTCCCGCGACTTGGTATGAAGAGTATGTCTCTAGAAACCCTTAAACATCTTCAGGAAGGAGAAGAGGAGTAAAGGATAGTCCTTCCATATCCTATGTAAATATGTATATAGCTTAAATCTAAAAAGAATATACAAAAATATAAAACCTACAAAAACCATAAAAATTAGAAAATAGAAAATAACAAAAATAGTTTTTCAAGACATGTCTTCCGTTTATCGATAACATTTACGGTCCTAGAAATGTCATTCAATAATGACACGGGTCTTTAAATAAAGCTCGAACGGAAGTTCAAACTTTTCAAAATATGTATTTAAGGCTTATAGTTATTTCTAACTGCAACCCGCTTTTCATAATGAGGAAAGCATGTCACCAAAAAGACAGTTGTTCCTGACAACGGGTGATTAAGTTCTCCTGGGCATGGATTAATTCCTATCCGTGCACCCTCGATCCAATGTATGTTTCAGTGCATTATTCCTTGATATAGAAGAGAAGTCTTCTTTCTTTAAGCAAATGATTTTTCATATATGATTCTTCATAAAATTATTTGTGTTACCAATGGTGGAAAAGTGGTGTGTGCGAAAATCGAATCGAACTTGAATTTTCATAATTTGACACTCAATCAATGACTACAGCTCTTTCAATAGAAAACAGGTCATTGATTGAGGGGGAGAGTGTTTTTCAAATTTATGACATCTAACGGGCATTTTAATTCATCAACATATTTAATTGGTAAACGGTTTTTATATTGATCGGGTTCACAAATTGAAGGGGAGTTAAATTTATTTTAACTCAAAAGGCCATTATTGTCAATCACTTATGAGTATAGGGACTTATGTTGCAATACGCAAAATGCTTCCTAGGCTTATGAAACAATAAGGACCATTTGTGCCTTTTCTGAAACTCAAATAAACCTTAATAAGACCCCTAGCCAAAAAGAAATGGATTTAGGAAGTTAAGGGACCAAAACTGCCAAATGATGAAACCTCTAAAAGTATAAAAGGTGCCAGCGAGTTACTATTGGTCAAACGTTCAAAATCCAGTCAAACCTTTTCTCACAAAAACCAAACACGTAACTCGCTACTTTGAGACTTGCTTTGATTCTTGATTTCTGTGATTTATCTTGCTAAGGTACCTATTGTCTTATGATCTCTATCTAGTAGTTATCTTAAATATAAAACATGGCAGCCTATATCTCAATGAATCTTCATTAATCAATGTGCTCGACTTGTTTTATCATCTAAATCTTTATTGGTGGTTGGAATGATGTTCTGATTGCTGGGATAGGCTTAGAATGCATGAATGATGCCTCGTTAATGATCAAATTGATTCCCCTATCGTTATTTTGTGATCGTTATGATTTTCGTGGTATATCTTGACTTTTACTAGTCAAAGACCCTTGATTGTTGTTGTTTGCTGTTTCTGTATGTGAAAATGTATAAATGTGGTTAAGTGTTAAACTTGTGCCATCTTGAACCTATTTGCTAGTTCTTATGATTTTAAGACTTAACGAATTGCTTTGGTGCTATGTAGCGAGTTGAAATAATTCTAAGCAGCGAGTTGAGTGATTTTTTCTTGATAACGAGTTATCGTTGATGCTTAGTAGCGAGTTGCAATGCATGTTAGCGAGTTATGAATATCTTATTGTCATGAACAGGTAACTCGCTAACCTGTAGCGAGTTGATGAAGATTTATATTTTTATTAAAATATTCAACTCGCTATTTCAAATTTTCCAAATTTAATAGCGAGTTAGTATTTTAATAAGAATATTCATAGCGAGTTGTCACTAGCGAGTTATCACTAGCGAGTTGAATATCCTATCTTATTTAATTGTGTGCAGGCAACTCGCTACCCCCTAGCGAGTTAGTGAAGTTTTATTAATTATAATATTTAACCCTCTATTTCAAAATTTTCCAATTTGGTAGCGAGTTAAGTGTTTCTATTAGTATGTTCTAGCGAGTTAGTTGTAGCGAGTTGAGGATCACTCATTGTATCATCTAGAGAGTTGTCATTAGATTGGTTTAGCAATTTGTCTAGTATCGTTGGGTCAAACTTATTCCAAGGTTGACATCTCTTTGAGCAAATTGCTCCCATCTAACATCATATATCTGTATGTATGTCCTGGTGTTGGATCTACTTGTGCAGATATTATGGCTGACCTGAACATTCCTGCAAATGATGTTCCCGTGGAACAAGCTCCTGCTGTCGCACCACCGATCAGAACAGATGATCAAATACTGCCGGTAAACAAGTGGGTGCCTATCGGCAAGAGTAACTGCGTACTTGATGTACTAAAGTCTCAAAGGAATCCTATCTTCCCGATTGCTATAGCCTTACTGAAGAACACCAACTTCTTCAGGGCCTTCACTGCATCCTCTACGATTCCTGCTATCTACATATAGCACTTTTGGGACACCATGTGTTTCAACTCATCTACTGGGTACAGCTTCTTGATGTCAGCTAGATGAGCAATGGTTCAATCTTCACAAAGATCTTCTCAGATATGCACTTGATATCACTCCAACTAATGACAACAATCCTTTTGTGGCTCCACCTTCTAGTGATACAGTAATAGACTATGTCAACACCCTGGGATACCCCAGCACGTTCAGGAATATGTCTGCTATGTCTGTTAATGCTCTCTACCAACCATGGAGAGCAGTCTTGTCCATGATCAACATGTGCCTTACAGGTAAAACTGCTGGATATGACCGACCAAGACATCCTGTACTGCAGATACTTTAGGGTATCACTCATTGCTCCAACATTAACTATGATAAAAGGATTTGGGAAGAGTTTGTTCAATCCATACAAACCTTTCTCACTGACAGGAAGAATCTAGCTACTGCTTCGCGTGGAAAGAAGAAGACCGCTCTTCTGCTTATCTCAAACGTCAGATTCACCAAGCTAATCATCCATCACCTGAGAACCAAGAACAACATTCATCCAAGGACTGGTTCACCTCTTCACTATTCACATGATGAAAACGTTCTGAACACCCTCAGGTTTGTTGGAAAGGACGATAGGGAAATATTTGAGATGCCGATACCTGATGCGCTTCTCACTGATGAAATCAAAGGAGCGCCCTACAATACGATTATCAAGAGCATGTTGCCAAGTATCAATAAATTCTGGATGCAGAACGTGGCAAGGCAGAGGAAGGAGGAGCAACAGAGTCTTCTAAAGCTACTAAGGTCACTAAACCCAAAGCAGCAGCTTCAGGTCACAAAACTGTTTGGTGGACACGTTCAAGAAAGAAAGTTGGTCAAAGAAACTTTGGATGATCCCTTGCCTGCTAAAAGATCAAATGTTGGTTTAGTAGGAAAAAGCCGCAAGGCTAAAAGTCCACTCAGGTTGATTGATGAACCCAGTGATGAAGGTGTTCCAGTTGAGGAACCTGCACATGATGATGAAGAAGCAGATCTTCAACAAGCCCTGGAGCTAAGTCTAAAGGAGCAAGGGGAACGAACTCAGGGACCAGCTCGTCCTGTGGTATTGAGAGAGCCTAACTTAAGAAAATTCCCGCGTCTCAACGGACTCTGTCCATCCCGAAGGTGCAAGGAGAGCGGAAAAAGAAGGAAAGTAGTTTGAGGAAAAGTGCTCAAGATCTACTCACCATTTCAGGACACCAAATAAAAGAGTCCTAAGTACAATTCATCTTTCAGAGGCGCTGCCTCCCTATGCCCATTGAGTCCTTTGCACATGCTGAGTCGCCTTCCATAGATGCCAGAATAAATTTGACTGACAGTGAAACAGAATCTGATAAGGAAGCGTCTAAGACCAATGCTAGAAATCAAGAAGAAGGTCAGGCTGGACCAAACCCTGGTGTACAAGATGAAGGCCAGGCTGGACCAAACCCTGGTGTACAAGATGAAGGCCAGGCTGGACTAAACCCTGGTATTGCTGCCGAGTCTCAACTTTAATTGAGTCATGTGGTTCATGCTAGACCAAACCTTAAATACATGGACTTAGGGACCTCTGATGCTTCAACTCAGCAGAAACCTGAGCAAATAAATGAAGAGTTTACCACAACTGCCTACCTAAATGTTCAAGAGAACCTCAAACTGCCAACTAAAGATCAGGTGATACTTGAAGAACCTGCAAGCTTCACGGGAACCATGTATTCTCTGCAAAACCTTGAAAAGATCTAAGCTTCTACTTGATTGTTCTTTTGAAATGCACGAGAAGACGACTAAGGGAAACATGTTAAAGCAGAGGTTCAGTCAATGGTTTCAGTCCCCATTCATCAAGATACTTCCTCGGTTCCCCAATGACCACTTCGGTTATTGATCTCATGACGATGCAATCTGACTCTCCACTACCAACATCAACAGCAACAACCTCAATAATCACAACAACAAATTCTTCTTACAGCCTACTCAAAAACCACAATATAAAGCACCACAGATCGTCTAGTAAGTCGCATAGGTGAGCTGGAACAACATATGGTAGACCTGATCCAAAACAACTTAGCCCTGGAGGAAAGGTTAGACAAATAAGGGACCCGGCTATACAACTTGGAGAATCTTGATATTCCCCACAAGGTGAGCCAAGCAGTTGATGAGATAGTCACTGATATGGTAGATTGGGCAATGCAAGCTTCCCCACATCCGTGTTCGCCTTCAAGGTTCCCCTACTGTGATATGAGGAAATTCTTCAACAAACGGATGTTTGAAGAGGACTCCTACAGGCTCATAACCGTTCTCTATGACTTGTATGATGCTCTGCAGAAGTCATTGGAGTTAGATTATTCAAATCAACGTCTAGCTGTCAAGAGGATCCTCGTAAAAAAAGACAAAAGAGGAGGCCCTGACATGACCAAGTACTCCTCCGGGTCTCCCACCTTTATAGCACACCTATCTCAGCCAGCTGGGCGTATGGTGTCTAGGTCTTCTGGATTGCATTAGGGTCTTCTTAGTTGCGCCACCATCCCCACTTATTCCTCCTTCTACTCAGTACATCTTAGATCTACTCAGCAACAAGGCAATAAAGACTCTAAGTTTGTTCAGACTGCTGAGCCTCAACATCACAATCCTTATCGGTTAGACTACATCTGAATGAAACCTAAGATATGAGTAAGCTGGTGTCTGTTGGGACTCATGTGTTATCTGCCTTATGACTCTTTGATTGCTAGGATGATTCCATTCCCGAAGAGCAGGTACATTTTTCTGATAATGAAGACTCCGAGACTGATCACCAATCAAAAGCTGACTCGAGAAAAGACTGGTGGAAACCACTACCTAAAAAGGAAAGACTAGCAACTCCTAAACCTACCTGGACCATCCCTTCTTCCAACAAGTCAGATGTTATGAACAACTGGGCCTCTGCGTTGACCACAACCTATGAGCACCCTGCTGAGAATTCATTACTTGCCAAGACTGGAGACATGACGACTTTCCTGAAATGGTACTGCCGATAAGTGAACAAGACCACGCTTACACAAGCAAATTTTGAAGGGCAGGCTTATGAAGTTGTCAAAGCATTCTACCCAAATGTCGTTCACCTTCAGTTCCAGATGGAGGAGTGTCACAAGATGCTCACAGATTAGGTTAACTGGGCGAATCCTGAAGGAGATCAAGTCAGAATCAATGTCAAACCGGGAACCAAAAAACTGCCTCTCGTATGGACCTCCCGGGTCATGTTTCTTTTCAACTGAATTGTGCTTTAATAAAGACTTGAAGTATTTACGGTATGGCAGCAAAGGAAGCTGTCTATCACTCTCGATTTCCAAGATGAAGGATGTGGATATCATTCCATGACTTTGGTCTTGAACTACTAGTGCCAAAGCAAATGTGGATTGATGATGTGTGTACCTATGACATAAGTGCAAAATATAGCATCTCTCACTGGTGGTTTACTTTACAGAAGTTCTATATTGACAGACATGATTCTCCGCCCACGCATCAAACTGCTCATAGTCGAAATGATGTCTGATACAAACACTGCGGATTCTCAGTAGTCATCAGATCAGAATTAAAGCCTACTCAAGATATGGGTATGACTACTTGTGTGAAATTGTCCTCTGAAGAGCCGATTACCAAGAACACACGATTGCTGAAAAGGATTTCAAGAACCTGTATCCCAGTGACTTTGAAGACCTGAATCTGCTCCTTTTGCAAGGTCATCTCAATCATCTTTCTAGTTCAGACAAACAGATACTATCTACTGCTGTCAAACTTTGGACCTGAAACTTAGTGATTTGACAGCGGGTTGAAGACTTCTAACTCAGTATTAAAAGCTATCAGACTCAGCTGAACCTCACTAAACCAGGATGGGATACTATAGGATACGAGTTCATGCATGATTATACCATCATTGAGTCTCCTCGAGCAGTAGTGTTCCCGGTCAACAACAATGAACGAAAGATCATGCGGTTTAATGAAATATACAAGTTCAGTGCCAGTACGTTGACGCGTATTTTGGAAGCACTGGCTTACAGAGTCAAGGAATTCAAGATCAAGCGGCTCAATCTGGGTATGAATACGCGATTCTAGACTGAAAAGGACGCGACAAAGAGCAATGAGTTCATAGCGGCTATTGAAAGGCGACTGAAGACGAGAAGGATCTATCGAAACCTGGAATGCTTTGTTGGTGGACGTGTTTGTGATATTTGACTCAGACTTCTTCAGAGAAAGTAATGATATCGTCATTCCAATTAAAAGGTCAATTTCATGGTGAATCTTAATGAAAACTATGTACATTTTTTCGTGGTATAGTTATCAGTGTTATGAATTTTTCAAGGAACAAAATATTTTTCGTTAAACTCTAATTCATTTATTAAAATCATCTAACTAACATAAACAGACTCCCTTACTATTTAAGGTGGAGCATCTTTATAGGTCTTCCAACTATCGGCTTGTATTTAATCAGGACCATATTTTCTCCCAAATTTTTCTATTCATTATTTAAATCAATTTGAGATCCTAAATCTCAAAGGTGTTTGAAATTTTTGATCTGGGGAGGGAGATTGGGATGTGAGATTGTGAATTTTAAATAGTAAATTTGTAAGATGTGATTATTAAGACTCAAGCAGGTACTCACTCCTCATGTGCAAACAATTTCGATTACCGCGCATTTTGAGGGGGAGCATTCCTAAATTAATCAAAACAATTAAGGTACAATGGCTTTGATATTTATATCATAAGTACCTTGGTTGATTTTCAATGGTTTATGGCAAGGTGGTATTTGTACAAAAAGATCCGTCTCTGTAATTAACTTTATCGGAGTTTGTTATAAGGATGGTCAAGGTTAGGTACTAGTTCCCATGACTACCGCCAGAGCCGGAGGGAGGGATTGCTACCCTGGACATATTCATAGTTAGTGTAGAAGTCCTAGGTATGATTAACATAAAGGAGTAATGTGCGAGTTATGGGAATAGTTGCGGGACATGAGATGGAGCTAGTACTAGAAACATACCCCAACAAGGGTACTAGCAATGAAATATCGGTAAGCATGAAAAGGGGTGAAGAATTATGAATAAAGAAATGATAGATAAAGGAGTGTAAAGAAAGTAGCCTCCTTAAAAAATGTAGGACAGATACCGGGTCACTACATATTGCTTTTGTCAGAATTACAACGGTTGGATTGCTGACATTGAAGACAAGTATCATGGACCCAGTGATACGCTGCACAACCCTCCCTAGCCACTCAAGATCCCTTAAAGGATACTTGTTTCATTTCTCATGGAGATCAATACATTTTTATCATCTCTCTGATGTGTGCTATCATGATCCATAAAAGTGTGAGCACTCCGAGTTAGATGATATTGAAAAGGTGGCACTCTGCTCCAGCCTCCGACTACTAAAAACCAAATGTGCACGATAGAGTCTAGAGCTATGAGATCATCCATAAATCTCGTTAGGACACTAATACAAACTATGCTTGTTCATTACACACTGTGACAACAAGTAAAGATTTTATGAGTCCGAACGAGGGGGCATTATCGCGAGGTATTGCCAGGAACATCGAGATAAGTGGTTAAGAGGGACATGTGAGATCCACTATGGTACTTGCCAGAACAGTCCACTAAACTATAATCTTGTAGGTGACAGGTGGAGATCCACTATGGATCATAACTGTGTGATTATGGAAAGCAAAGATGGTGCAATTCTTTATGAATCAAACTTGTTCCAGGCAGTGAATTGAAGAATAGTTTTTGAAAAACCTTTCGATGTGCTCAACAACTGATTTTCGAGCACATTGACTGTATATATCTTTCAAAACAAATGTGTTTCTGATGAAATTTGATTTTATGATATAAAACCGTCGACGTGTCACAAAAAACTCTTTTTTGAGTGACACGCGATTGATTTTCAAATCAATTTTTCATTAATCAGTAGATTTTTAATTCACTGGTTCACTCACTCCGTGCTTTGTTACTTTGAGACGCTCGGTTTGTGTACGGCTGGAGGCGCAAGCTGCGAACACCCTGATGTTAAAGAGATTCTTCGGAATTCTACCTAATCAAAGGCAGTATTATATGAATAACGGGGTACGTGGTTCTTGCAACTTATTCAAACGAAGTGAAACAAAGACACTATCGTCTGTTTATCACTAACATTATACTTTGCAGGAATTCTGTTCGGTAGACGGTAGCGGCCTGATGGCAACGAGACATATCAATTCACAAACCCATGCTACACTTAATGTTCCTAATTCAAAGACATCATGTTAAAACGCGTAAGACCTACAACACAGCTTTCGAACTCTGTATGTGCTGCTATCATGATCCATTTAACATGTTGTTGAGCATGCCGGTTACGAAGGTCATAACCTTACATGGAGCAATACACACATGGATGATTAAAGAGATTTTATGTGGTTGATGTCTCAAGAAAGCTCAAAGATCACCCCCCAAGGGGTTCCCATGGAACTTAGCTCTGATGATCACTACATTATGTACAAAGAAATTCATGCATGAGAGATCAATAGACTACGAGCTGATGACACAAGATCAGATTGGCTGAGCCGTGAATTAGTATTTTCTGGGGTAACCTCCCTTAGGGGGAGATTGTTAGATATTAAAAAAAGACTCGGTCACCCCGTGTATTTTATCGTTTATTGTTGCTCGTAGTTAAGTAGTTAATGTATAATGTTCGGTAATGGCCGGGTATTAAACCCAACGTGTTAGCCCTTTACCAAGGCCTTAGGCCGGTTTTAGTTGGTTTCTTTTAAAAGCTGCTTCTTTGCCATGGATGATATTGGTTAGTCATTTCTTTTATATTATGTTCTCATTTTTCTCTATAGAAAGTTTCTCTCGCTTTCTCTCACTCTAGATTGGCTAATCACTATAGTCATTCTATAGTGTTATAATTTCAATATCCCTACAGTTCGTCAAACCCAATAGATTTTTTAATGCATTAGCGTTCGCCACAACAAGGCAACAACGGTCACACCAGTTACAAAGCATATACTCAATAGTGAATGAATCATATTTTCAGCATCAAAACACATTGCGTTCTATTTTCAAAACAACACAGGTATCCCCACCTCGGGGTTTAAAAGATTTAAAACACTTAAAAACCGAGGCTATGAACTCACTTATCGACAGAAGAGATCAATGAAGTCGAAACAATCATGGAAAAAATCAACAACACTGATTCTGCGGGACTATAATTTATGTCGCTCGATTACTATGCCGAAAAGTACAATCAACGATGCGTACATCGTATCAACAAAATCATATATATAGTATATATATATATTCATACATATGATGAGAAATTCCTTCCGCCTTAGATCCTAAAACCCCATAATATTAGGTTACGGTCATTCTTTTATTTATCTCACACATAACTTAATCGAAAACTTTCTATTTTTGAAAACTTTTTATTTTTGAAAAGTTACTATATTCGGAAAGTTACCATTTTTAGTAAGTCTCGTTATCCAATTCATATTCTCATCGAACATTATGACCTTTTTGCCCTTACAAGAATCTGCTGTTGACTTTGACTTTTTAATAAATTGCTGAAGTTTGATTTTCAGTTTTGACCCGTTAATTCGTATTTTTCACGCCTTCGACTCAAAGGGACTTTATGTAAAACGATATTTGAACAACTTTTTAGTTTTAACCGAGACCTGAAACTCGACAGAAAATGACCAAAATGCCCTTTTCAATTCTGCATTTGTACTTGAATTTTCAATAAAACGCAGCAGTCTTGACCATCAGTTTGACCCGGCTTATATTCAGATTTGTTTCCTTTGACAAAGATGAGATTTTATGCAAAACGTCATTCCGGACAACTTTCGTGCTTTGCTTGAAGGCCGAAACGGACTCGAAAATGCTCAAAACGGCTATTTAAAATCCTGACAGCAACTAATAAAATTATAATAGCTGTTTGGAACTTTTATGAGTTTTCAAATCTTGTTTTTTGCCGTAAACTTTTGTTATAGAGGTAGGGACATCTCGATTTACCAAAAAAGTACATATAGGACGAATCTATCCTATTTCAACATCAAAAATTAGTTTTATAAAATCTTGAACCTCGAACCTGAGCCAAATGTTCTGCTGTTTTTTTACACAGACAAAACGCACCTGAAACTATTTCGACCAAAACAGCACTTCACCAACATATCAAGAACTAGATTTATAAACAAAACATCTTGATATTTCTATCATCAAATTTATTTCTAATTAGGTCTATCGCGAGATCCCTCCAGATTTCAACACATGCTACGAACTCAAAGTCAATTATTTCTTCTTGTTTTTTTTTTTTTTTTTACAGGAAAAAAAATAATTAATAACATGGACTTTAAAATACTTACAATTAGCTATAGAATCAAGATCAAAGAAAAATATGCATCCCTCTTTTGCTTCCTTTTCTTGGCCGAATCCAACACAACACCAAATCAATAAACCCAAAACTTTTGATCAATTAAATCTTCAATAAAACACTCATCTTTAAACCATTTTAGCTTGATTTTAATCAAAACCCATGAAATCAATTAATTCTTGATCTTCAATTAAACTCATTGCATGTTGGATTTTCTTGTTGAAGATGATAATAGGATCATAGTAGAAGTGTTTCATGGTGGTAGATGATCTTAGATGATGGTGGGTCATGGTGGTGGTGTTGTTCGAAATGGTCAGTCCAGAGGGAAGAGGACAGGAAAAATATTCTGTCGTGTGTATTTTTGGTGGAAGCAGGGATGTCGAGTTATACAAATAGGGGAATTGTTTGGGTCGGTTATGTAAAGGGGTGTTTGGGCTTGGTCCTTTTTGAGTCCATTACACATGTTAACTAGTAAATATGTAAGCCCAATATTGATTTAATAAGAAAATATGCGTTTTAAAAGAAAATGTTTTATTTTAACACGGATTCGGCTAAGACACGAAATTTATCGGGGAGCACAAAAATAAAATAAGCATACTCTCGGAACATAATATAGAATTTTTAAATTCTTAGTTTAATAAAATGTGTACATTTTAAAACGCGAGTCCGGCAAAAATATAAAATCTTGCAAAATAAAATAAGCCGGGGTGCGTCAAAAACGCTTTACGGTAGCGCGGTCAAATATTGACCCGCGGAACGTCAAAAATAAAATTTTCAAATTTTCGTTCGTAATAAAATAAGAAAATAATTATTAATGACAATTAGAATTTAAATGACGACATTCAATCATATGAATTTTTAAAATAATAATTATGACGTCGGATCTGCGATCGTCATACGCGTCGTGCAACTCGGGTTGTTAGATTCCACCCACCTTAAGGGAGCGCCGTCCCGGTGCTCGTCCTTTCTTACTCGTCTTAATTTCTCTTACGGTGAGACAACTTCCTCATTGTGGAATTGCCTCACATGCTCGAACGCACAAATTTCTTGATATAATACTCGTTCTGACTTTTCCGGATGGAAAGTCAATCAAAACAAATGATAATTCGTATCAAATAAAAATCGAAAATATAATCACAACTACTCTTATTATAAGAGACAAGGTACGCTACGGAACATATCCGGGAAAACATAAATCGCGTCGTTTTCAAACGAAAGGCTTCAACGAAAGACCAACCCAAATCTTAGTTTGGTGATCATTTTAACAGAACAAAAACGCACATCCTTACACAAAACTAAAACATACGTCGCTAATCAAAACCAAAATAGGCGTAAATAATCAGAACCGATATGTATTTATATCATTATCCAAATCGAAATACTCATCATTATCCAAAACCAAAATACACATGTCGCCCTTCCGGTCTCATTTAATAATGCCCTACCAGTTGTGAAAAATATTTCGGAGTACCTACGACCCCATCAAATGCATTATAGCACAAAGAAAAATTTATATATTCAATTAAGCATATAATCGCCTATTAGTCATTTTAAAATGACTCTATATTTCTACCTAACTTATCATCACGCTTAGCAACATTCATGCTTGCTTTCTATAAGTTTCAGCAGAATAACTGTGTTTACTTATTGGAAAGCCTCAGCAATGGTTATGCTCATCACGCGGTCCATACCCAACCGATTAGATCGATTATTATACCGAGCTTGCCGGATGGCCATGCTTCTTCGTAATGATCTCGACTAATTTACGGTTAGGTTTTAGCCTACCATAGTCATGCCTATGGGCTAACATGCCACAACTGACAATGGTCTACCAGGCTTACGTACCTCTCAAATCAACCTACATCTATATTTGGGTAAATATACCCATTCACTCACGTCCTAAGCCGTATCACGGCAAGACAAAAGCGACACAAGCGCTTACTACCATTCAAAAGCACATAACACATAAATCACATAATTCACATAATTCGACGGCGATTATCCCGCTACAACACATAATGTCAAATGACAAATCAAAATCAATTAAGAAAACAATTGAGCATCATGGCCTAGTTGCTCGTTCGATGAGAATCAGAATTTCAATGTTTATGCACCGCGACCAACATAGTCGACTCGGTGGTATCGTATTGTCTCAAATCCTAGATGACTTGACTAATCAAGTCGAGATAATTTACACATTCCTATTTTTATACCGTTCGGCTTACGACATTAACTACTTCGCTCGTTCCTCCAGGATGGAAACGAATGTCACCAACGGCCAGAGTCTCTAATCTTTTCGCTCCTTTCATACGCACATGAAGTCGTTACGTCCAGGAGAAAGGATCACTAACCTTGAGTCAGGTGTCGCTTAGTGTCTTATTTTGATCCTCGACGACATCAGATATACTTGCAACTATACTACCACTACATTTCGTTTCGAGAAAAGAAGTCTTCTTTATTTATCATTTCCAACCTCGAGACTAATCATCTCAGCTTCCACCCACCTTAAGAATCTTTACATCTCCAAGAAGATTCCTTCTCAGTGTCGGTATCAGGTTTACACCCTTGATAGCTCAAATCTATCATTGCCTACTAGCACACCGACTGTACTTGGTCTTGACACGTCTCCATAACAACCGTCGATCTACACTACCACAAACTAGACTTCACTCCTTTATAGACACACTCGTTCCGAACAATACCGTGGGTATTTTCTCTTCGGAATGACTCGGTCATAACGACTCGCATGAGACTCTCGCCATGCAGTCAATAGGAGTAGGGTTACTTGCATAAGATCCGTAGCATGGTAAATATATTTTCTTCTTCCGGAAGCTTGACCCAAACATTTATCTCAATTACTAAGCGTTTTAAGGGTGACGATTTATCCGCCATGACGTGGTTCTTCCTAAATTATGCATAGTTGATCAAGTTATGCATAATTAAGGACCAAACGACATCATGTCCTTCCTCGTCAAAACGTTTCTTTTCCATACGTTACATGCGTAAATTAATTCCAAGAAAATTTTCAAAGAGTAAAAATCTAATTAGTTCAAAAGAAAGTAAAGAAGATAGCACCACCTTCCATTCTTATTATTTAAAAAGAAAAATATTTTTTTTAGAGAAGATTTGTTTGACACCACAGGATCAGTTTATGAAATTTAGAAAACACATTTTCCATTGTTTACACAAACAGTTTATACAACGAAATCAGTACAAGTCGCGCAACGACATTTGTCCAACACAGAAATTCGTTATTGCGATCCCTAAATTTTTAAAATCATCAATTCGCAAGACATCATTTGATATAGTTTGGTCAACGGTCACAGCAAGTACAAAAAATAATACCCACTCACGGACTATGCAAGCAAGTAACATACACATGCGAAAGATTCGCCAATTGAAGTCACCTAACACTCGGGGTCAACTCAATCTCACACAAGCCAGGTGCCTCGGGGGTAACCACGACCTTTAGGCTTCACTCATAGTACAACCTATACAATGACACCTCCTCATAACTCATAACCGAGAACAATTACAACAATCGTAATAACAACGCCGAAAATAACGTACATACATACCAATTTTCCTCAAAAAGGGATACATTATTGGCTTTCAAAGCCAGAATATCCAATCGTAACGGTTTTAAGTTCTCAATACATAAACTACATATACATGAACTCTCCTAGAGTTCTAAATCAAAAGTAATAGCTAAAAGAATGTGCAATCACCACGCCGGTGATAAGATAAAACTATGAGGCAACAATAACCTCAATCCAATAAACCTAAATCTTGAAGTCCTCCTACTTACTAGTACGTAGACGATAAAAGTGTGAGGTTTTTGTCTACGAAAAGCATTTCGAGTCAAATTTCCAAAAACATAGGGCCCACTACCCAGAAGTTTTGGATCCAAGGTGGTATTACCATTTTACCTCTATTCTATCAAGGCTGCCTTTTTCCAAAATTTTATCGCTCGCTAAACTGAGTGTATCTCCTAAACCGTGCGTCCGCAAAAGGCGAAACGACCGCTCAAGTCTAAGTTGCTTCAATATCTAGAACTTATAGTTTTACATATTTAGGTGTTGCTATATAAGTTTTTGAACTTATTACTCATTCAAATTTTGGTCTAAATTTTTGACTAGCTTTGCCATTTCGGCAATATCTCATTCGTTGGGCGTCGATATGACTTCATCAGAATTCCCACATGTACCTAAGAGGTTTATATACCTCCTAGTCTATGTTTCCAGGCCTCCATGTACCAAAATATTTTGAAACATACCCAACAAGCTGCTATCCCAAAGCAATCCCCAAAGAAATTTTAACAAATTTTGTAGTTCACGAAAATGAGTGTTAATTTGAAATTTATTAAAGCTTTTGATGTAAAACCAATCAGAGGTGTTATCCCTAAGAGTCTTCTACGGGTACCATCATTCTATTTTGAAAAGTTATTACAAAAATATAGAGTTATACTCCTTTTCCCAACGGTATACCAGATTTGACTAGTTTTAGTAAAACGACGATATCTCACTCATCCGGAGGAGATATGACCCAATCCAAAGAACCACATACACTTAAGACATATGCCCACATCCATATTGGATTTCTCACGTGCCTTAAGACCAAAAATAATTCACAATCAACCCCACAACCTGCTGGTTACAAACTGCCATAAAATCCATTTCAAAATCCAACCAAACACCATTTTATTTCCTCCAAACGCCAATACAAAGCCATACCCAATGACTTAACACTCTTTCAAACACCACAACTCATGGGTTTCCAGAACCAAACACTTTAAGACTCACCAAGTAGAGGTCGACACGAAAGAGTCAAAGCACAGCATACCAACTTTATTCGAAGGCTTCAAAGATAGACGTTTCCAAATGACATATTACGCGGGAGTAAGTTTATAACTATTTTTCAAAACAATGAAGGTTCATGGGATGACATATAAAAGTCATACTTCCATTAACATGAAAATCTCAAAATAATAGATTACGAAACAACATATGCGAATCAAAATCAATAAGAAGAGCGTTCAAATTCAAAATCAATTAGTAAAATTTTCAAATGGTTCCCGACATCAAGAGATAACAAAGTAAAGTCGCGAAAAAGTTTCAAAGATAATCATATAACAACGATGTTTTCATTATGTATCAAAATGATTTTATCATATCGCATCAAAATGTTAAA
>BQNB010009981.1:0-85267 GCA_026074375.1 Tanacetum coccineum
CATGGTTTTTTCTTGTTTTTTTTTCTTAGTTCGAACCAAAAAAACACCACGAAATTTGTTGTTTAATCCACAAATCAAACACTAAACACCCGAGGCTCATGATACCAAATGTCGGTTACCCTTTATCACTTCACTTCATTACTTATTGCTTGAATTCAAGAAGAAAAGAGAAGGAAAATGGAAGAAATTTAGAGAGAGAAACTAGTGAGAGAGAATGGTTGAATTACTTGCAAGAACAAAGTTTACAAATGAACCAACACCCTCTCCATCCTTGGAGAGGGGTATTTATAGTTTAAACCAAGAGGCTTTCATGCCTTTGGTATTCTATGGGCCGGGCTCGGGTTTACTTGGGCTTTCGCCCGATACACGTGACCGATTAGATTACAAATAAGTGCCCGTTTACCCGTCTAGCCTATTACAACGTATATTAATTTAGTGATCGAGACCTAATATAATTATGAACGAACTTTCATTGTTCGACTCAATATTTTGAGGCTAACAATATGTTTCTGTCATGAATAGTAAATTTTACTGTTCATAGTTTATAAAATTACTTTTATAAACTTTAATTATCGTAAACGCCGTATTTTATTCGTTTTAGCTCCGTTTTTAGTAATTCTTTCGAGCACGATCTCGTAATTGAAAGTTCTATTTATTTATGAGGTTTACAAAAACAAAGGTTTCTGTCATGAACAGTAACTTTTATAAAAATAGTTTTATAAAAGTATTTTTATACATTTTAAGTATATAAACTCGCGTAATTCATAACTTCGTTTTTAATTGAAAATTTACTTTTCTTATTGTTTTGAAATCCTAAAAATATGTGTGATTTAATAAAAATATCAAACCTTCTGTTTGTAGAATTTATATAACAAGTTTTTATAAAAATTCTTTTATAACTCCGGTTATTATCGTAAAACTCGTAAACTACGTATCTTTTTTGTTATTAATCCGTTTTTTGAGTTTCTTACCTTTTTGAAATCGTCATGAGGTGTACTATATTTATAAAACATGATAGGGCTGTCATCATACACGAACCAAAACAGTCCCTTTTGAACTCATTATGTATACTTAGTTATAACTTGTTTTATATACCTTTTTAACCTAATAAAAATACCACAAGTTATCCAATACTTATTATATACTATGTCATATATATAATAGTGTCCATTTGTCCATCATATGTCCACATGAGTCCATGATATCAAGATTAATAAGTCATTAACATCACATGAAATCAATAACTTTTCTTAAGTAACTTTACTTACTAGTTTATACATATACATTTTTATACTTAACCAACATGTTACAATACTTATAATCCCATTATATCATGATATTACCAATCACATAACATATGAAAAAATGTACAAAATGATGATCACAAGTAAAAACTCTTTTTACATGTTTAAAAGTCCTAAATGGTGATTTTTGCTATAAAGAACATATATACACATAAAATGATAAATGTAAAGTGATTAGAGTCTTTAGATAACCTTATGATGATGTATGATGATAACCAACACAATTTAAACCTTTGTTTAGGTGAAAAACCAAAGCTTACAAGCTTAGAAAACCCTAATTCCAATAGAAACCCTAATCTTGCTTTTCTTGCTTCAATACTTGTAAACCTTTAACCAACCCTTGAAAACAACTTAAGACATCTTAGATATCATGTAGGTAAGTGTGTATGGACTTGGAAAATCAAGCTATGAATTATATGAAGGGGTGTTTGATGCCGAGGGTTTTGAAGAGCAAAAAGGAGAGAAAAGATGAAATCTTTCTTGTAGAAGTGAAGTGTATGAGTTTTACTTACAAGTGCAAGACTTATATCTACAAGTGGTTAGTCAAGAATACTATAAAAGACAAGATGAGTGATTTATGGAATTTATATGGTCAAGGTATGGTTTTTGTGTAAGATAGCATGGTGTACATGACTAGTTGTTGAAGCTTGCTTGAAAACTTATATAACACATGTTTATTTCTAAGTCAAACATTATATCTTTGTATATATCTATCCATGTCCGTTTTTATATGTATATAGGTGATGTTATTTTGTGAATTTTGAGTATTGGGTATAATCGTGGGTATTTGTTGAAGCGTAGAAAAGTTTTGGTGGTTCCGGTATGCCTAAACGTATTTTATCGTGAAACGTAATCACTTTACGCAACCAATAAAAATAAAATGAACAAAGTTAATAATTATCTTCAAAATAATTACTTAACACTTGCTTGATGTAAACATTTAATTGTTTGATGCCCGTTTACATTGAACGATAATTTTTAGCTTACACGATTTAACTTAACTTTTACGATTAAAAGCAAACGCGTACAATACTAAAAATACATAGTGGATTTATTGACGACGTCAATGACCCTAAAATACGGAGTGTTATACATGTGACATTCTTAATTCGGTTAAAAACTATGATGACTTGAGTACGAATGGGTGGAATTCAAATTTGGATGGAAAGGTGTCTTTAATTGTGGCACGTGGTAGTTCTAGTACTACTCCTATAGCATAAAATATTAATAAACTAGAACAACAAATTATTGATGAGAAACTTATGTTTGTGGATCATGGCTGGAAGTCGTTAAATAATGTTGATTCTACGGTTGATGCGAATAATGATAATGAAGTGAAGAGGTGTTTAATGAAACCATAGGTTTTGTACCATCAACAAGTTTAAAAAGTAGCACTGAAAGTGGATATGGTACAAAAAGCTTGTTGGATCAATGAGTACTCATCATTGTGGTCTCGAGTGATATACCATGCCAAGTTTTAAAGTCCACTACATCACTGGGACACTCATATTTTTTGTGGAATTTTTAGTAAATGTTTGAAAACGAAACAGGCTTAATTCTCACAAATTGGCATTAAGGGTTATAGTGCGCGAGGTCATGTAACTAGTAATTTTTACAAAAGTTATGCTAGAAAAAAAAATTAATTTGGCATAATTTAACCACATTAGCATGTTATTTGTAAAAGAAAGGACAGCAGAGTTCTTATTCTTCCAATCCCGCCATTAGTTATACAAACGTCGCGTTGTTATGATTAAACATAAGAAATGGGAAATAGAATTAGAAAGAGGAACTCCCCTGATATGTTGCTCGGGATGATTCTTCCATTTGAGTTCTTTGAGCAAAAAGTGTGTTGACGAGGCTTCAGAATGCTCGTACGAGTTCAACACACGCCTTTTTCAGGGTATACCATATCGTTGATTTTCTTATAGCAAGGTCCTACATACAAGCTTATAAGACAAAGGTGCAATTCATAACTCGGTTATACAAAATTTACAATGCAGGAAACTATTAAACACACAACTGTACAGGGATCAATACGCGTATTCCCAAACCTTGGATACGCCGTATGGTTCTTATTATAAAACATTAAATTATTTTATAAGTACTGAATTCTCATTAATTACAGTACTTATAACGTCCAGACACATCCATACGCCGTATCCAGAGGGGTTCGATAAGCCGTATGGGGTGTCTGGGAAGACAGACTCGTGCAAAAACAATTAAAAATAGTTCAAACAAATTTAAAAACGACTGGGTTGTCTTTCGGGAAGTACTTTTGTTTCAGTTAGTCGTTAAGTTTGACTTTTTCCTTTTCTCTTCATTCTTCCATCATTCGCTCGCACTTGTCTCCGTGAGCGAATTTCTTCATAATCATTTGGCATGACACGTATTTCATGAAAAATAGCATGCCGAGCACAACATCTCTTGTTATATCTTCATCGTCAATGATGATAAAACCTGCATGATAGTAAAAAAATTCCAACGAAAATGGGTATATCTATTAGAGTTCCAGCTGGACTCTTCCCTTCATGACCCGTTCCTTCGTCCTTGATTAAAGAATATAATAAAAGTTTTTGGTAATTAAATTAATAGACAAGGAAGGGATGAAGCCAGCATTAACATTTTTATACCCAATCGTACAAGAAAACTTCATTTTATAGCAACACTTAGAACTGGTTTTAACATTATCGGGTTCATTGACAATAGTTGGCTCAAAATCAACATCTTGATTCGTCTTGTGTTCCAGAGGTGTGTCCAAGTCATTTAATTCAATGTAGTTACCATAAAGTGGATCGAATGACTCGTTATCCTCTCCTATAGGCTTTGTTTTTTAATCAAGATTTTTTAACATAAAGACCCTCTTGATTATGCTAGTGGCTGGCTTGATACTTTTGAAAACAAGTTTTTCTTCCCCGACCCTTAGAGTAATTTTTCTTTTGTAAACATCAATCCTGGAATAGGCAGTAGATAAAAATGGTCGACCGAGGATCAAAGGTACATCGTCATCCTCGGGTATGTCCAAGATGATAAAGTGTATGGGGAAAATAATTTTGCCAATCCTTACTATCATGTTTTCAGCAATACCCCTTGGTTGTTTTATTGTTCTGTCAGCCAGTTCAATAGTCAACCTAGTGTGAGATAAACTTCCTAGACCAAGGTTGGTGTAGGTAGAAAATAGCATAACACTCACACTTGCTCATGGGTTAACAAGGGCTTTATCAAAACAAACAGTGTGATTAAAACAAGGTAAAGTAGAGCTCCCTGGGTCTCTTTCTTTTTGAGGCAAGGTGTGATCATAAGCTTCCAGAATCTTTACATCTTGTGCCTCTCTCCAATCATCACATCAGTAGTCTTGTAGTCGCCTTGGGAAGGGAACCGTTTCAGAAAATATGCTTCTGTGATGTGACCCTGATACGATGTATGGACTACATCCCATACGGCGTATCTCAGATGAATCAGCTTTAGTAGTTGAGATCGATTTTACATGGTCCCTTGGGTTTGGTTCAGTTGAGCCGGGCAAACATCCAATTCCTCTTTCTTGTAAAACCTTACTCATTTGACCAATTTGAATTTCCAGGGTCTTAATCGATGCTCCTTGATTTCTTATTGATGCATCGGTAGAAGCTCGAATCTCCTTGATGATGTTCGAGTTCTCTTCGTGTCTCTTTGCTGACTCAGCCATAAATTTGGTCAGTGATTCTTCCAATGTATGTCTTCGATCAGGATACGAAGAATTTCTGTTGTTGCGTTGGTAGAATCCTGGCCCAGCTGCTCTATACTGTCCTGCAGGTTGATAGGGTGTTCTAAACTATGTATACTAAGCCTTTTTCTTCAGAGTAGTTCCATTCTTCCTTTAGTGGGCAGTTCTTTGTGTAGCGTGGTCCCTTGCATAGTTTGCATCGACTGAGCAGCGTTGTAAAACACCCCCCAAAATTCAGGACAACACAGCGGAATGTACATTGGGTGCTTCACTCTAGGGCACAAAAACATCAAGTCACGGAAACGACCTTAAAATGGACGTTTAAAATAAAATCATATTCTATTTACTAAAAGATCAGAGTTGCAACAGGATTCATTTAATATGTATTAGAAAAACATTGTCAAAACGTTTGTCAAATAGGACTCAAGTTATTAAGCCTACAAAAAAAAATTATATCCGCGCGTCTCGAATGCTCCCAATGACTCCACTAGCATAAAGTATCATGAAAATACAGGCTAAAACGTCATCAATAAGGTTGGTGAATTCATAGGTGTCAGTGAAAAAAGCAGTATTGACATAATTTAAGAAATATTTTCAGAAGAAAAGTAGCGTTACATCATTTAAAAGTGTTATTTTCGAAATCATTCCGAAAATCCAAGTATGATTCAGAAAATCAGGAAGTATTAAAAGTGGACCACAAGATCGAAGTAATGGTGGACTAAGTACATATTCCGAAGTCCAAAACAAGTAATGTAGACAAGAGAAACACATTCATCAAGTCTAAGTATATATTTTTGCACTAAGCTCATGACACCGAAGCCTTAACTAGATTTGTGCCCCAATCAGAAAATAGGATGCTTGCCAACACCCTAACATCTCTCAATGTTAAATGCACCCGATCAAACTAGTGACCCAAGTAAGGGTGGGGATTGTTAGTCCCGATGATTATCATAACCACCAGCGCTCACCAAGAATAGCAATTAACGGTTCATGAAAAGTAGGGACTTAAGTGGCAATATAGTGACTACTTAGGCAATAATATTCAGGCAGTAATCTGGATAGCATACACTTTGAAAAACACTTGTGTCCGTAGTAAAACAATCATGTCTAAAATTCACTGTTTCAAATATAGGTATTCACGATCCCAAATCATGTAGTAAACAAATCAAGTTTTAGTAAAAATAACCATGTAATGCTTACGTATAGAAATCAATAAGTTTATGTAGTAAAACGAGCATGTATTCCCCTCGCGGGTTTATAAAACATTGAAAAGATTGAAATGCGAGACTATGAACTCACAAAGTATTGAAAGGTAATTGTATTGTAGTAAAATATACAAGTTTGTAAACGAGCATGTATTCTCCCCCAAAACAGTTTAAAACAAGTAAAATAGGGGCTATGAAACTCACATTGATGATGAAGAACGATCTGACAGATAGGCATCTAATATGCACAACACAAACGGAAGACGAAGCGGCTCGATCAAGTAGTCTTAACGGCTAAGCCTCACTAGCCTAAGATAATGAATTGGGTTCCCGATGAATGGTTTCGTCAATGCGACACGTTGATAAAAGATTTAGGTTTCAAGTTGTAATAGTTTGGTGGTTGGTTAAATAAATAAATAAAATAAATGCAAGGTGTGTAATATATTCCGTATATATTACATAATGAAAAATAACCTGTGTAATAATAATTCCTTCCCGTGAATTATATAACAAGATACACCGCCATAAGAATAATTCAAAGCGTATATAATACGCGACATGTTTTACATCTAAAAGGTGTCAATTAAAATAAAATGGTCCAATTATATAATACTTTCCGAGTATTATATAAGAAATACGATATAAATAAAAGAAACTAAATAATTCGACACGCGTCCGAATATCCCCAAATGATTAAATAGAAAGTTTCTTTATAAAATAACGACACGTTTTAAGGTTAGGAGTAGTATAAATGAAATTTCCAAAAATTATAGTTTTCGTTCGTTCGTTTATCTGGTCGTCACGATCTAATAATTCTTAAGGCATTTGATTCGTTCTTTTCAAGATAATAATTAAAGTAAGATTTGTATAAATTTACTAAGCGTAGCAATTTATAAAAATCTTGGCATGACCTATTCGTTTATTTAACGTTTTCCATATTAACAAAAGTTAATTGTTTTCCCTCAATTCAATACATGTTGCAAACCCAAACACATCTTTTAACAGTTATTATAAACACAGAAATCAGAATTTTAAAATAAAATATTTATTTAACCAATACCACATTTAGATCCGGTTTAATATATAAATGTATATATGAAATCTTTTAAAGTTTTTATTATCCGATTTATACCAAACCAAACACACCCTTTTCTGTTATAACCAATAAAACAAACACATCCTACTCGGCTTAAACCCAAAACCAAACACACCCGTGTGTTGCCGCTTGTCCAAACACCCTGTTGGGTGTGTTTACACAAACCAAACGTAACCCTAACTGTGAGAATAAACCAAACGCTACCCTCACCGTTGATAACAAAAGCCCTCGGCTGTTTTTAAACCCGGACACGATCACCTCCCCGATCTGTTAACAGTCAATAAACAAACTCACACCTCGAGCAACCAGCGATAACGACTGTGAACCCCACGAACCCGACCCACCCTCGGCTGGAAAAACAACAAACCAAACCCACCCGAGTGGTGCGGCTGTCCCGAAACCCCAACGCACCCTATGGGTCTGAAAACACAAACCACAAACCAACGCACCCTCGATGGTAACATGAAGACCAAACGCACCCTTGCTGGTGCGAACTTAAACCAACGCACCCTTGCGGGTCGTTGTGTGGTGAGGAGGTGATGAGGTTGATGGCGTGGAGGTGGAGGTGGCAGCGGCTGTGATGATGAAGATGGCGTCGGTGGAGTGGTGATGAAGGTGAGGTGATGATAATGATGATGGTTATGATGGTGGTGTTTATAAGGGTGATGGTGTTGATGTCGCGGTGGTGGTGTTAGCTGTGGCAGTGGGGGTGATGGTGGTGGAGTGGCGTGGTGGTGGCAGCCGGTGAGAGGTGGTGATAGGGAGGCGCGTGGAGGCGCGTGTGAGGGTGGATCGAATAGATCGGAAGATGGGGAGCATTATTGGAGTTGGCCGGAAAAGTCCGCCGGAAAGTTTTTCCGGCGGCGGCGGCGGCGGTGGCCGGAGGAGGGTGGTGGCCGGCGGTGGGGAGGGAGAGAGAGGAAGAAGATGGTGTATGTGTGTGTGTATATAAGATGGAAATGAAAAATGATATATAAAAATTTATATATATAATAAAAGTTTAAAATTAAATAGAAAAGGTATAATAGTTGGGGGGTTAACTTTGTAAATATTTCACAGGGACCTAACGTGTAACTTTGGAGTATTATTTTGATAACTATCGGTTCGGGACTCATTTGGACTAGTTAACGGTCGATTCAATACACGAAACTTGCGCCATTGTTTTTCAAATCATTTTTCTGATAAAAATGAGTATTTACTTGATAATATTTTATATATATTTTTATAACATTTTATAAAATATTCGTTATTTATTTTATGAACCGGTTACGTCTCGACCGAAAATAAAACTAAAAATAAACTTTTAACCCGTATATTCGCGTTATCAACAAACGCTTTTAATTAAATTGTTAAGTATTTTATTAAATATTTTTATTTAATAAAACGTGATAATTAAATATAATTTAATTATTTTTGTGTTTCTAAAATCTTGCGAGGGCATTTCAGTCACCTTCTGACTGTTTCTGGGTCTCGGTCAAAACTAAAAAGTTGTCTGGAATGTCGTTTTATATCAAATTGCTTTAGAGTCCGAGTCGTGAAAATGTAATTTAGTGGGTCGTTTTTGATAAATCAGTTTATTTAAAAATAAATTTTTATAAACGAAAAACATGTAATAATAAATATGATTTATTATTTAAATATGTTTCGAAAATTGACGGTTGTCACAAGCGTAAACTTTCTCGTTGACTTTCTTGATCTCTCTTCCGAGGTTATTGAGTTGGGCTTGAATAGCAGCTAGCCCGTCAAAAGTTTTAGTACTTCTGGCTTTTGAGGATGTTCTGTTATGCCATTTTTAGGAGTATTCGGCCATTTCTTGGATGGTTATTTTTGCATCAGCAGCAGTTTTAGTGGGAATGACACCTTTAGAGTCAAGGATTTTTCTGGTGGGAACATCGAGCATTATGAATAGATAACTTCTTGCATATCAGTTAAATAATGTTGAGGACATTTCATCAAAAGTTCCTTAAATCTTTCCTAGGCTCGAAAGAGACTTTCATCTGGTTCTTGCTGGAAATTATTTATCTCCTCCATTTTCTTTTCCGTGCGAGCAAGTGGGCAGTACTTGTTCATAAACTTTATTTTTAGGGTTTCTCAGTTTGTGATTGAACCTGATGGTTCATTCCTGAGCCATCGACTTGCAGCTCCAGTTAAGGACATAGGAAAAACTCGAAGCATTACTTGATCTTGAGTAACCTCTGGAATATGAAATAAGTCAACGATCTCAAGGACTTTTTTGATGTGTTCATTTGCGTCTTCATGTTCTGAACCGCTGAAAGTATTTTCGCGAAGTTCCTTGAGATATTGCCCTTTTAATTCAAAGTGAGTTTTGTCATTAATCTTGGGCCTAACAACTCCTGACCCATAGTTTCTACGGGTCTTGCTCATGTATTGCTCCATTGTTTCCATCATAATTTCTGTAGTTGAATGTTCTTGGATGTCAGAAAATAAATCAAGCTCTGGTGAACTTGATTCCACAAGACCAGGTGTCTCGTAGAGCCTCCTTTTTGAGCAAAATGCACTTTCTGGGTTTTCAAAAGGTGTAATTAGTTTCTTAGTGAAACTCCTTGTCATGCATCACCTGGAACAGAAGATAATAAATCAGTAGGATAGGCTCTTTGGGATGAATACAGAAAATTAAACACGGAAATCAAATTAAGGTTTGCTACTGTATCAAATGAGCAATACGTCGTATTCAATTAATTTGAATACGCCGTATTGTTAGCTGAAGGTAAATACGATGTATTGATTATACAGAATACGTCGTATTGTTTGGAAGAACAGATACGCCGTTTAGATTGTAGAAGTCAATACGCTGTTCTGAGTGGAAAGGTTGATACGTCGTATCCAACTGGTAGATACGGCGTATTTGTTAATCTATCAGAACAGGGTACTTAGAAAATAATTAAATAATGCGGGAATTTAAACACACAATTAAATCAATTACAAATAGAATTAAATTACACTAATATTAATCTAAACTAATGGTTAGAAATACTAATAAAATTAAAGGTTAAACTTTTTCACTCCTCGGCAGCGGCGCCAAAAACTTGATGTGCTGTCGTGTAAGGTCAATTTATTAGTTACCAAGTTTTACATTTATATTTAGCCGACTTATCCTAAAACAACACTTTAACGGGCAGTGTACCCGATCGGGTGTAGTTTCGTGGTAAGTAGGGTGTCGAACACTAAGAGCGAGATTGTTAACCTTAAAATCTATCAGTATTTTAATTACTTTAGTTACGTTAATTCTAATTACTAGTTAAGCCTATGCTATATACGCTTCTAACGGATTGGAGGGGGGGGGGGGTTAGCCTGAGAGACTGACACAGGTTTTATGGTGACAATAATCAATTCTAAATACTATAAACATGCAAGAAAACAATCAGAAGTTAAAAGAGCGGTGCAAGCCAAATAATAGAAAACTATATTAGCCATATTAAATCCAATTAAATGCTGGTTTGTTTATTTAGAGCAATGATTTCTTATCTCGAAGTGGCATATCATTCTTAAGACTTAGGCGGGACATCATCCTAAGACCTAGACACTTTGAATCCTGTCATAATTAACGTATCCGCATAAAGCATCCTTTTAGTTTAATTATAATCTATCTAGGGATTTAAGCAATGGTGATCTTGATAAACCCTAGCCCATCAGGACTTTACCCACTTACTGTTTGACAGTATTTTATATACTGGTAGTCCACTATTCAAATCTTTATCAATTAATCAAGAACATACTTGTTGAAACATTACGGGTCACCTGCCGGTCCAACTAAGCTCTTAATTTAAAGACAAAGACAGAACGTTACTTGTGATCCTATTGGTCCAGTAATATAAAACACGATATGGAGAGCTATCCTAGTATCTAGCTCGCTTGTTAGGCGTAACTAGACCCAGTTGAATGATAGGTCGCATATTCAAACACGTAAACAAGTATCATGTGATAAACATAATTAAACTTTCAACGATAAATTAAGTAAATCGATTTTAAAACAAACCAAACATTAAATCTTTATTAAGATGGCTGGCTAGTTGTCTTTCTAATAAATTCGCCGTTCAAAAAAAAATACCCAAGGGTATTAACCCATAACCATTGTAATTATACAAGTGTGATCAAATAACCAAGGTAAACTAAACGTTTTACCGAACGATACCAAAAATTAAATGATTACAAGAGTAAGTAAATTACGCGGTGTCTTCTATGGAATCACGATCAATGTTTGACCTTTATTGCTCTTCTTCTCTTCAGAAAATCGTCTTTTATGAGTAAGGTATGAAGAATATGATTTTGCACACTGAAAACTCGTTTTTGAGTCTTCTATTTATAACCTCTGAAAAATGTTGGATACGCCGTATTGGGCTAGGCCAATACGGCGTATTGGGGTGTATCCCTTGGAGTGCGCGCAAAGTTTAAGATCAGTATAATATACATTCCCAAAATACAAATATCTTCGTATCTCTGAATAGTTATCATTAATGGGATACGGCGTATGTAGAGGTGGGATACGCCGTATTGGGAATTGTGAACACGCGTTTACTTGTGAAGACTTGGCGCTGATACGCCGTATCTCTTTTCCTGGATACGGCGTATTGGTCAGAATGGGGTAATCTTCAAATGTCTTCGTTTTAGCTCCAAAATATGCGCCTTTTAGCATGTCTTCACAAATCACTCCTCAATTACTGCAAATAACACTTTTAAACAATTAAGTACACATTCTTGCAATAATTATACAAAAGTGGTTAGTTTATTCCGGATAAATGATGGTATAAATGTGACGTTATTTGATGTCATCAAAAGCCAAGAAATGTTGGAGTTATTGTGGATCCAAAACAAGGAGCTGGAACTTAAGGTTGCGAAGCTGGAAATCCGACGTTTGGAGAACCGTCAAAGTGACGAAGCGTTATATGAGTCGAAGACCGATGAAGACTTAAAGGCGATACTCAAGTAGAGGCTATTCGGTTGATTTCACGTTTTTAATCTATCTATGTAATGTTTACGTTTTAATTCCGTACGCGTACGCTTTTTAATTTATGTAATGTAACATTTTTAATTATTGAATAATAAAAGTTTTAGTTTTTAATAAGAAAATGGGTTGTCTGGTGAGATGTTTTGTGATTGATAATAGTAAATTGTGAGAGGGAGTGAGGGTAAAAAGTAAAAAAGAGAAAGTTGATGTGACGCTGATGTATCCGATGAAGAAGTAGCCTAAACATTTGCGGCTTTTAAAGACAAAAAAAAAAGTTAAAAAAATAACGAAAGTACTAAAAGTGTCATTTTAATATTTATTAATTTTCGTTATCCATAAAAAAAATACTGTACTTAACTAATGATAAAGCTAAAAACACGACTCACCTTGTCTCTTCAGCTTATCACCATAACCACCTCCGGCAATGGCGGCCACCACTTTAACCACCACCACCCCACCCCACACCACACTCCAACCACCACCACACCACCACCTCCTCCACACCTCCTTCAACTTCTTCACACCGTTCCTCAAACCACTCCCCAACCACCACCACCGTCACCTCAACCACCGTATCACCGCAAGAGCCACACCAGGACGCCATAGCACGCTTCGAAAACAACAAAAAACAACGGTCGAAAACCGAAGCTGACCTATTCTCATAATTAACGAACGCATACTCAAAGACCACTTCACCAAACGCAATTCAGGCCGTTACAACAACCCCGAACCACATTCCGAAAATAAACAAACCGTTGTAACTGACGAAGAAGTTGACAAGTATATACAGGTGGTTAAACAACAACAGCAACGGGGGTTGCGTGAGCTGAAACGAGGTCGTTTAGGTAGTGGAAATGAGGGAAGTGACGGTGTAATCAGTTATAAAGTGGACCCGTTTAGTTTAGAAGAGGGGGATTATGTTGTCCATAAGAAAGTGGGCATTGGGAGGTTTATGTCCATTAGGCCGAGTATACCCGAAGGGAGTACCGTTCCTATTGATTATGTTTATATTCAGTATGCCGACGGTGTTGCTAAGCTGCCTGTTAAGCAGGCCTCCAAGTTTCTTTATCGATATAACCTGTACGTCTCCTTTCACAAGTCGTTTTAAATTTGTACCAGTAGGAAATAATGATTATGATTATGTGACTATATAGGAGTTGTTTTAATAATGTGTATACGTCATTTTCCACTTTATAAGTATGAGTAGGACAAGAAAACTTAAAACGAGAAGAATGAGAAGCAAGTATAACCACACATTCGAAATGCGACGACTTGAATTAGTTGCATCTCTATTCATTTAGATGCATCCTAATGTATTTTCTAGCTCAAAATTAGATGCATATACATATATTAGATGCATCTCATCAAATTAGGTGAATGCTATGTATTTTTCGTCCTCTACATGTCAAATGTTGTTCTAGTGCTGCTTTGCATCTTTTTCACTTCAAATCAGTTCGAAGCGATATACGATGCCTCTAAATGAACGGAGATGCATTTAATTTGAACTGATGCATTTCAAATGTATGGTTACAGTTACTTCTCATTCTTCTCAATTGAGAAACAAACTGGTGTCTAAGTGCTAATTTCAACCCGCCCTGTTTGGCGACTAGCTTTTTGGAGCGTTTAATGTTTAAAATATAATATAAATGCTTGTTTGGCAACAAGTGTTTAGCATTTGGATTTTTGTATAAACGCTCCTATTTGAAACGCTAGTTAAAGAAGCGAAGCATTAGCTTCTAGCTTTTACGTCATTCTACACGTAATTATACCAAACGCGTTTATAAACCAAACAGCCATAGCTAACATCTATTGCCTTCTACTGCTAGTTTTGCCAAACATTAACAGCTTATTATTTGGTTATCCTTAGTTTTGGATTACTGATATATGGGTCATTTTACTGTAGATTTTTAAATAATCGGAATTTTGCACATCCAAAGCAACAACCAGTCTGCGGGGGTATTTTTAAGCTTATGTTGTTTCAGCTTATGTTAAAGCTCATTTTCCCGACTTATCTTGAATTTATTAGGCTTATTATGACATATTTAGCTATAATGCCAATTGAGTTCAATCTATGCTGCAAAAATGTGCTTATGAAACATAAGCCGAAACGACCATAAGCCCAAAAATAAGGTTAAACAAACATCGCCTGCATATCGGTTATCTTGCTGAAACTAAAATGATGTTTGGATTGTTGTTTTCAGTCCAAATGAAAGTTCGGCACCTCGAGGTTTGGGGAGATTGAAGGACACAAGCGTTTGGGAGAAGAGAAAGGTTAAAGGAAAGGTTGCAATTCAAAAATATGGTTTGTTGAATCTGTTGGACGGAGTTTATTTAATACAGGCAAGATTAAGAAGACCCCCATACCCCAAAAATCCTGCAATGGCTGAATTTGCCGCTCAATTTCCTTATAAACCCACCCCTGACCAGCTACAAGCCTTTATTGACGTTGATAAGGATTTGACAGAGAGAGAAACTCCAATGGATCGATTGATATGTGGAGATGTTGGATTTGGGAAGACAGAAGTTGCTCAACGAGCTCTTTTTTGTGTGGTTTCGTCTGGAAAGCAGGCAATGGTATTAGCACCAACCATTGTATTGGCTCGACAGCATTTTGGTGTTATTTCAGAGAGATTTTCCAGATACCCCAACATTAGAGTTGGGCTTATGAGCAGATTTCAGGTGAAAATAACATCTATTTTCTATCTTATGCTGTATCATGTGGGTTGATTTTGGATGCAAGGCATTTTATTAAGGTTTTATGGTTATCTACATCATGACTGACTTTAGAAACATTATTAAGTTACTATGATTCTGCTACAAGTGCACACTTTTATTTCTGCTCGACAAAAAACTGTAATCATGCTGCTCCTTATATTGGTCTTTTGGTCAATGTTTAGATGTGGCAAGAGGGGTGGTTCAGGAATTTTAAGTCACAGATTAGATCTGTGCTGGGTTGAATCGGGACATTTTTAAGTATGCGTCAAAACAGGCAGGTTAGGTTGACCTGCTAAAACCTCTTTTTTGTCCATTTCTTACAAGCATGAACGTGTTAACTATGATTACTAAAAACAATTTTGAGTCGCAGATTAAATCTGGGCTGGGTTGAAATGGGACATTTGTAAGTATGTGTCAAAACGGGTTGGTTAGGTTGACCTGCAAATACCCTTTTTTTTGTGTCCATTTCTTACAACTTGAACGCTCTCTTTAATTATGATACCCGAAACATATATTATTACAGCAGTATTTATATTATTGAATAATATTGGTTTAGGAGGTTTTATGCCTAAAAATAGATTTTGAAACGACTTCTCAACCATATGACCCTTTCCCCTTTACTAATTTTTCTGATTCAACATATTTGACGTTGAGATTTAAAAACGCATCCCAATTAACCCATTCAAAAAGTAAATGAGTCCATCATCATATTTCGACCTATAGTCTGGTACTCAGCTAGCAATGTCGCTATGGGCCTAACATTTTACAGCATGCAGACCAGAACTGAGAGGGAGGAGTATTTTCATTTGATCCAAAATGGTGAGCTGGATATCATTATTGGAACTCACTCACTTCTTGGCAGCCGTGTCACATATGATAAATTAGGTCTTCTGATAGTTGATGAAGAACAGGTTCTCCTCTTTTTGCCATATATCAAAATTTCAATATATCATTACCATCAGATCTTTTGATATTGAAAATTTATAAATGCAACATGAGGCAATCAAGTTCAATGTATAACACGTGTTTTTGGTTTACAGAGGTTTGGTGTCAAGCAGAAGGAAATGATTGCTTCATTCAAAACTTCAGTTGATGTTCTCACTCTTTCTGCAACGCCTATACCAAGGACCCTTTATTTAGCCTTAACTGGCTTTCGTGATTGCAGGTGACACCATATCTGATTTATACACGTATCTTATGATTTAGGATAGTGAAAATTTGAGCATTCAATTTATCTGTGGAATAAAACACTTTTTTCTTATATAATCTTTCAGTTTGATCGAACAGCGCCTCCTCAAGAGGTTCCTATTAAAAACCCATCTTTGGAGTTAGTGGGAAAAGGTTATTCGCAATCAATTTTGAGCTGGGGGACGTGAGGCCAAGTTTTCTATGTATTGCCACGTATTCAAGGTAAAAGTGGTTACCTATTCAAATTTGCCTATTGTTGAAAGACACTTCACCCGGGCTCTTTGTATATGCTTTTGCTGTTTTCTTGGTGGTCTAGTTAAATAAAATTTATTACCATTCACAGGTCTTGAACAGGTTATGGCATTTCTTGAGAAGACATTTCCAGATGTTGAAATTGCCCTTGCTCATGGACAGGTAAATCGTTTCTGTTATGTGCATAGTAAACTAGTTGCAGAAGGACTTACCATTATGTCGTTGTCCACTGATACTAGATAATAATTACTTTATATTTACCATTATGCAACTTTCGTGCAGCTATATTTCTCAATCCGGCTTGGAGATAAAACATGACAAGATTTGTAGATGGAGAAATAAAGATTCTAGTTTCACAAATAGTAGAGAGTGGGCTCGACATTCAAAATGCTAACACCATCATAATCCAAGACTTTCAGCAATTCGGGCTTGCACAACTGTATCAGGTTTGTTGTTGGATACATTCTTTCTTGCTTTTTTAGTCAATTTTTTTTTATTGTTATCATCAGTCATCACAAGTTATTCTTGATAATTGTTTATAATTTTGTTGGTGTAGTTGCGTTGGAAGCGGGGGGAAGGGTCAAAGAGGAAGTTCTGCTCATCTATTACTACCCACTAAGTTGTTGCTTTCTCCAGTAAGCAAAGGTATGATCTTTAAGATTTAGATTATTAATGTGAACAAGTAGTGCGTCAAATCTAATTACAAACATATTATTTTTTATAACAATTTTTTGTTTCTTTAGAATAAGATATAGCCATTTTTTATGCATCAAGTATTGGGAGACTTTCGACCCTGTTTATTTTTTATTTTTTTACGCGTTAAGATATAACATACTTTGGATTGCCCGTTTGCCCCGTACAACCCAAATTTGCATTAGAGTTGGCATTTTGACATGGATGCATGGTAACATTATATTACTTCGAACTAAAATTGTAAATTCTGCATTTCTTTGTAAATCTGAAAAACTACTGTTGAGACTTGATACAAAAATAGTACTATATACAACCTTTTGCAACTCTACAGAAAAGGCTTGCAGCTCTTGAAGAGTGTGGTGATCTTGGTCAAGGCTTGCAACTTGCAGAAAGAGACATGACTATTAGGGGGTTTGGTAATATTTTTGGTGTGCAACAAACAGGAGATGTTGGCAATGTCGGCATTGATCTGTTCTTTGAAATGCTTTTCGAGAGCTTATCCATGGTATTCTGTTTCTCCTTTCTTTTTCTATTTCTATGTGTTAATGATATCTTCTTCGGTATAATTCTATTGCATCTAACTTTTTTGCTCTATTAAAATTAATTGTAAAATCTTGTTTGCTTTTTAATACAGGTTGATGTTCATCGAACTCGTCCCGTTCCTTACAAATCTGTCAAGGTATATCTCATTTCTTATAAATAGTTAATGAGTTAAATGTGTTTACAAAACCTATATTTTACATTAATAATTTAACTTATTGAATTACAACGATTTAAGAGATTGTACTTGTATGCATAAAATATAGACTTTGATCATTTTTGACCCGTTTGACCTGTTCCCCTTTTAGTCAAACTTTTTATTACCCCTTTTGAGTTAAAGACAACCCAAATTGACCCATTTACTTGCCATTTCTAACTTTAAACTTGTTGATATATATCTCTATTTTGTTTTATGTCAGCTTGAGTTGGATATAAACCCTCGTCTCTCTTCCGAGTACATAAACTATCTGGACAATCCCATAGAAGTAGTTAAGGATGCCGAGAAAGCTGCAACAAAAGACATGTGGAGTTTGGTGCAATTCACAGTGGATTTAAGAAGGCAATATGGAAAAGAGCCTTACGCTATGGAAGTTTTACTGAAAAAACTTTATGTGAAGAGAATGGCAGCAGATATAGGGATCAGTAAAATCTACATTTCAGGGAAAACTGTTATAATGACAACAAATATGAGTGAACAGGTATTCAAGATGATAAGAGATGCCATGCTGTCAGACATTCACCGCAATATGCTTGAGTTTCAAGGAGATGAGATTAAGGTACAAGACTTGTTACTTCTTTGTAAATCTGGCAAAATGGGCTGGTGGCAGGCAGGAAAAATCAAAGCTGTTTAAGGTAAAAAGGGTAGCTTTTGGTACAGACAAATGGGGTCGAGTTGGGCCTAAAAACAGTTATTGTCCGATCAAGTCGTATTTTTTTTATACACTAATTAGCGTTTAAGAATAATAATGATTATACAAGCTCAAAATTAGTCTCATCAGGAATAAATGAATTGGAGGTTTAACGTATCTTTGTGCGATTTTCCTGTAGGTTGACAATTTCTTATTGCTATATCAAAAAATTATCATTTTCCCAGTTGACCCATAGAGATGAAACATAACCTGAATTGACCCATTAAGAAGTAAATGGATGAATACTGCACCTTTTCTTGTTTGCGTTTCTACTCTGAGATGGATTGGTGTGATACAGGCGGAATTACTTATAGATCTACCAAAGGATCAGCTTCTTTCTTGGATCTTCCAGTTGTTAAGCGAACTTCATTCTGCGTTACCAGCCCTAATAAGATACTAGAGTGACGAAATGTTCACCAGAAGCAATCAAGATGTATTGTATATGATGCATAAACAAGCCGGTATGGAACCTAGCTTTTTGTGTCGCATGGGTTAAACCCAAACCCGAACAATGCACGCTGATGCTGCACATACTAGTAGGGTGTATATGCACAAATGTAAGGTGCGTAGAATTGGCATGTGCCTTTTTGATGTATCATTAGTCAGTTCAGCCATGAACTCATTTTTTGGTCATTCGGATGAGAGGGCAAGCAGCAACCCGCATACCCTTTTACGTTTATGGCTGGGGCATAATATATGTAGATGGTAACCGGTAAGTGAGGAGTATACATTGTAACTAATTAGCTCAAGTACCGGCTTATTGTAATTATCATCATAGATTTTATGTATTTTTATCAGTCCTTCAATAGGGAATATTGAAAAGTGATTATTCATTGTTTAATGGAAGTACTCGACTACTCTTCTAATCGTTTGAAACTTAGAATGCATGCAAAGTAAGCGGAACTTGTTGACCAACATTGGAGCTGTTTTTTGCATGCTGTAAATGTTCTGGGGCGAAAGTAGATTAAGATTAATGATTTATTGAGAAATATTTTTTTGGATCGCTCAAGAAGTGTTATTTCATGTTTTGGCTGGAAGGAATAGTTTGTTAGTTTTATCTTTATGAGGCACCTAAAAGTCTAAACTTGACCTGGATCCAACTAAAATAAGAAATAAATGTCAACCCCTTAATTAAAAATGATTTGTTCCATATTAGAGTAATAGATAGATGACTGTATCTGGTTGGTAAGTAAATTTGTTTAATTAGGGTATATTTGAAAGAAAGAATAAAAAGCAGCTGGAGCCCTAGAGTTTAATAATAGATGAATCTTATAAGAGCTGCTGATGAAGAATTAACCATATGAGAAATTTTAAGTTTTTCTTAAAAAAGCAACTCGTATGTAGCTTTTCTTTCATCTTTAAGAGCGTCAAGTACGGTTAACGTTTATAATTATTATAGGCGTCGTCATAAAATAAATATCTTCTCCAATAACTTATTATATAACAACCATTAAATAAAACTACGCTCGCTCATCCAAAAATAAAAATAATCTCAAATACGATCGTCATCAATAACTACTGACACCTATATAACACATGTTAATCAATGTGGTATAACAAAGCATGGACTACGCCGGTACGAATTTATGTTATAAGATCACTGCATCACGTATTTTAAAATTTTATATAATTATACAGTATGTCTTTTTCGCCCTCTCGTATACTTTGCGTACATGCCCTAAAAATATATTCTTAAGTATTTGATCGGTTCGTTAAAGAAAGAAAAATATATGATCGGTCATAGCGTAACTTTAGGAAATGTTGCGTCAACTTGCTGTTCTTCTCGAAACACAAAAACTAAAAGTCAAACAAGAAAGTGTTATGACAAACTCATGGGGCATTTTAGTAAAAATGCAACACATTTAGTTTGGTTTGGTATGGTTATTGTCGCCGACGGCTTGCTGGCTTGGGTGCGTTGTAAAATCACATGTGCCTCGTTTACCCCTTAAAATTAAAACAAAACAAACAACGACCTGCTGCCTGTCAGCCCCCAAACCCTTTTGGGAGTCAAAATAATACACCCACCCTTGTTTTAATTCTCATTTCAAATTCTTGTTTGAATTCGTACTAGTTCCACGAATAATCTCAATTTTCTCTACATCACCATTTTATAACAATCGAATCATTACATTCTATATCAAACAAATTTCACAATATCTGCTCTTGAAGATTTAATTAAACAGCTAATCATCTTGTTTCTAAAGGTACAATTTCTTGGACTTTGATCTCCGATCTAGAATTTATGTTCCTTTATTTTAACCACCTGATCTAGGTCACCGACACATTCAATTTTCTAAAATTTTGGCCAACTTTATCATCATCATCATCAAAAAAACTAGATCTTCTTCTTCTAATAATAATAATATCAACAATTTCTGTTTCAACTTTAATTGCCTACTAGTATCACAACTGATTTATTATGCTACTACTGTAATTGTTTGCTATGATTAACTTTAGCTTGTACTTTCATTGAATGCATGTGTTTTTATTTGCTTTGAATAATAAATGCTTGCAGGCTATTATTTTCCGCTCTTTTTGGATCACTCGCGGCGGATGGGTGTTAGAGAATTAGTGAAGTTGTGTATATTCATTACGGTTCAATAGTAGTCGTCTCAATTGTATATTTCCACCTCTGTCGCATAGAGCATATTTCTATCTATGGGGGAGTGGGTGATTGGAGCTTTTATTAATCTTTTCGGCAGCATTGCTATTAACTTTGGAACTAATCTTCTTAAATTGGGTCACGACGAGGTACCTCACGCTTATTTTTGTCATAAGTTCATTATTGCGTTATCATGTTTCTACGTAATTATTGCCATACTTTTTAGAGCCGTTGACCTCTATTGTAAGCGTCTTGTAGCTTACGCATTATAATGTTTTCAATTATTTGTGTCAAGACACTTGCATTAAATTTGAACGAGTTAGCTTCTTAACCTTCATGCATTAGCTGTGTCGGGTCTTAAAAGTGCATATATAGTCGGATTCATGTTTAATCTGAGTTTTAAACAAAAAATTGTAGAGAGAAAGACATGCCGTGCTTGAGTGAAAGGAGTAAATGGAAAGAGATACTTAGGCTGTTATAGCTTACAGTCTTGGAGAATTGGTAATGTGACAGTTTTTTGAGTTTTTTCTTTAATGTTACTTTTCTGGTAGTTATGGGTCACGTTGATCCATTTTAATCGTTTTGCTGGTATACTGTTATTTGTTTTGGAAAAGCTCTTAATTATATCATTCGGACTATGTGCTCAGGTCAGTGTCAGATGTTATTTGATCTCTAAGGAAACGTTATTCAGATCGAAGTTCCTTTTTTAGAAACTTTGCTTTTCCAAAAACATCGTGAAAATAAACATTCATAATCAATCTGTAAAAAAAGAGATTTGTAGTGAAGTGAACTTAGATATATAACAAATTCCCATTTTTAACTAACATTTAAAATCATTTTACCTGTCACGCTATCATAATTCATTCCTATTTTCTATGTGTTATTTTGATCTCTAGGAAACGGCTTATTCAAGATCCGAAGTTCCTTTTTTATAAACTTTGCTTTTCCAAAACATCGTGAAAATAAACATTCATAATCCAAGTCTGTAAAAAAAAGAATTTGTAGTGAAGTGAACTTAGATATATAACAAATTCCCATTTTTAACTAACATTTAAAATCATTTTACCTGTCACGCTATCATTAATTCATTCTATTTTCATATGTGTTATTGTGATCTTAGATAAACGGCGTATTCAGACCGAAGTCCTTTTTTTATTATACTTTGCTTTTCCAAAACATCGTGAAAATAAACATTCATAATCCAAGTCTGTAAAAAAAGAATTTGTAGTGAAGTGAACTTAGATATATAACAAATTCCATTTTTTAACTAACATTTAAAATCATTTTACCTGTCACGCTATTGATTTCATCCTTATTTTCGATGTGTCTTCTGTTTGAGCAGTCACTTCTTGCTGCATTGGGCTCTGTCCAATTTGTGTCAAACATCGCATTTGCCTATGTTGTCCTGAACAAAACAGTGACTGTAAAGTAAGCTTTAAAGTTCTACATCATATTTTTCTCCTAGTCATAACTTGAATTGAGTTTTTAACAACAATTTTACCCTTTTCATATGCAGAGTAGTAGTTGCTACGACTTTTATAGTCCTTGGAAATACCTTCCTTGTTGCTTTTGGCAATCACCAGTCACCTGGTATACAACATCGGTTTCATGTCCTCTATTGAATTATGACATTTCTAGTTGTCATTCACTCACATGTGTACAATTATGTCAATATTACAGTGTACACACAAGACCAGTTAGCAGAGAAGTATAGTAACATTACCTTCCTCTTTTACTGTCTACTTTTGGTCGTGGTGGTTATCATGCATCACTACGTATACAGGTTAGACACATTATGCCTATATAAGATTAAATTATTTCCGAAGATCAGTTTCTTGTAGAAGCTAATTTTTTTTCTAAATTTTTTTTAATGAACAGGAGAGGAGAATGGCTACTCTCTATGCCAGGAAAGGATTTTTCGCCTATGGGCAAATTACTTAAATTCCATTTCATATGCGGTAGTTTCAGGAGCCATAGGATCATGTTCAGTTCTTTTTGCAAAGTCCCTGTGAGTTGTTGATTAATGCTACGGTAATCTTGGTTTCTAATTTGGATCATTTGATATTAAGACATCATTTTTCTTCCTCTTTTCAGTTCAAATCTTTTGAGATTGTCCATGTCAAGCTCATATAGGCTGGATAGCTGGTTCACGTATTCAATTCTTTTGTTGTTTCTATGTACTGCTGGATTTTGGGTAATGATTAGTAGCATACTGAAGGATATGTTTTCCTATCTTTTATGAATGCAAAAAAAAAAAATCAAGTATTGACTTGTTCTACTTGCTATATCTGCAGATGGCAAGGTTGAATGAAGGACTAGCGCAGTTTGATGCGATACTTATAGTCCCCATGTTTCAGATAGCTTGGACCTTTTTCTCAATTATTACTGGATTTGTGTATTTTCAGGAATATCAGGTTCTCTATCTCTGAAAGTATTCATCTTTATCTTTGATATTATCTCCCTATGCTTGTTAAAAGTGTATGACATTACGTGTTTTTTTATATCAGGTAATGGATATCTTGAGGACAGTTATGTTTATTTTGGGAATGATTTCAGTATTCATAGGGATTTCGTTGCTGGCACCCGATGAGCCAAAAGGTATGTATGTGTTCCGCTTATGATTACATGCCAAGTCTGTAGTGAATTATGGCGGTTGGTGACAAGGTCAAAATGGGTACATGTTAGCCAGGCGCCCTGGTCTGTTAAATCTTCTGTTGAAATCAATAATCAATAACACATATATTGTGAAATTTAAATATTTATAAACTTATTACCTAAAACAATATTATTGTCGCATCAAAAGTATTAGCTTTAAAACACAGGGTGATAAGCGGTAAGAATACCAGCCTTCTCCAAAGAGGAAGTCAGGTTCGAATCCAACGGGGCGAAAATTAATCCCTTGTAGCCAATCGGTTCACCTGCACCGATCCGGGCTATCCAAAATGTCGAGTCGGAACTCAGGTAACCCAAAATAAAAGTATTAGCCTTTACAATGGTGAGGTAACTGGTCAACAGCATTAAGTTCGTACAACCTCTGCTCAATCGTTTAATTCCAGAACATTAGAATATCTTAGATAGTATAGCTTTTGTAATCATATTTGATACTTTATAGCTATTCACAAAATTCAAGAAAAAGGACAAAAGGTGTTTGGCGTCTGGTAAACAGAATCAGTCGGATGTTTTTGGACTAGCAAGTTTTTTTACGGAGTATACTCTTTTCATTTGTTTAGTCATACGGCCACGTTTGTCTGCTGTCCCCAAATTGACCCTTTTTTAGTCTCATTGGGGGCCAAAGTGGCCCCTTTTATGTTCAGCATTTGGAAGTTGTCTGATTCATTCTTCTTATCCAGGTGAAGCTAAAGATAGTTCCTTATCATCTGCGACTTTACCAAGAGTCAACACCGAAGTAGAAAGGTTAGTTTGACTTGCAGCAAAAGAATGAAGTCCTCTAGTGTTGACTTAAGAAGAATCAACAGTTGACTAATCTAGGAGTATCTTGAACTAGTTTATTTCCCAAAAGAAACATGTAGCTTTTCATTTTAATGGATGCATGTTTATATATGGGGAAATAACACGAGTGTTATTTTAAAGGTTGATCAAGCCAATTGAAGATTCACCAATCAAGGATTTGAAGTCATTTATGCGAGCATTGGCAGCAAAAGCCTCAGCTGCTGTTACCAGGGCAAAGGTTGTGCGAATTCTCATTCCTGATTGGAATGGAATCAAAAGATGTAATCTGTGAACTTATTTTCTCATATGTTGTAATGTTTTTGGGTACAGAGTACTTGCACATTGTTGCTTGGTATGGGAGATGATGCCATGCATGGTTCATCAGTTTTTGCGATGCCAATGGTTTCATCAAAAATGACGGGATTCAGGGGTGTTGGGGGTGACCGGTCAAAGTTGATGTCATTAAGAAGTCCAACTGGTTGGAGTAGGATTCCGGTGGTTGAGGAAAGTGTAAATATGCTGGAGACTACTTCAAGCGGAGAGGATTAGCCATCTCATTTATGGGTTTTATTGTAAGGAGGTGCTCATGTTTGTTGTAATTGGAAAGAGGAAAGCATCACTGCCACTAGAGTAGGTGTTGGTTTAGGAAATGATTTGAGTGGAACTGGATTGGACTGGAATTGGGTGTATATGTTCTTTGATTTTTTTAAATTCTTTTTGTTTGCCAAAGGTAGGCTGTGTTTTATATGGATTTGGCTAACGTGTGACCGAAGTGCATATGTTAGGCATTGTTCAATTCCCTTTACACAAACAAATTACTCTCCTTCGCTCTATGTTTCAGCCAGTTTTTTCAAAGCTGCTGCTATCTATTTTCCGACAATCTTTTTTGCACTTCCACTTGTTAATACACTGCTTTAAAATGTCAACTTGGGTATCATGGTAAGGTTCTACCTTACATTTTTCTGCAAGCTTTCTTAGTCTTTTGTTATGTATTAACTTAAACTTTGTGCATATGTTAGTTTCTATATACTTTTCAGCGTTTTCCTGATATCTAATGGTTTAACACTACTTATACGGTTGCTGCCCCTGCTAGAAAGAAAATATGCGTTTGTGTATCTGTCACGTTCTATTATCATGCTCGTGTTTTCTAGCTACCTTGTCAGTCACACCCAAAATAGACAGTTTAAACTCAACCGAGATATATTATTTTTCTTATGAATGTGGAAATTACGGGTGTTATGGAACTAGTTTGTCATGGGTAGTGAGGCTCAAGGATTTTGAGTTAGAGGACATTCAGACGTAACCTACAAATGCATTAGCGGTTTTAACGAGGTTTATACTTTTGAGCTGAATGAGAAACAAACAATATCTTCAACTAAAACAGATTTAGTGGTTGTTTTTTTTTTTTTTTTTTTTATAATATATTATTATTTTTTTTTTTAAAGTTTCTTACAAAAAAAAAAAAAAAGAAGAACAAACTAATGTATATTTTTGAAATAGCTGTAAAGCTTATTTATAAGATTGAAACTTAGTTTTATAAGGTAAAATTACTTTTTCTTTTTCATCATCTCATCCAAACACTTTTGCGAATGCAGTAATTACGTGACTAGAAGAAAAGATAAAGTTGCTTAATCAATGGTTAGGAAAGTATATCGTGAGTAGAAGGAACAAACAAGTGATCTAATTGGACTTGTTTCTCGCGAGATTCGAAAGTGGGCTCGTTAACTTCAGCCCATATAAATGTAACACTGTTATTGTTAATTTTGTTACGTTAGCAAGTTGGGTCATTTTCAGTGTCCGTCCCGTGCGGTATCACCACTAAAAATAATTATCTTCAAAGTCAATAACGGTGTAGGTCAACAACCCAACGCTTTTATTTTTATCTCTCTCAATTTTACTTACCTCTTTTGTCTTGTTTTACATACAAAACTTTTAAGTTTTAATCCCCTCTATCTATCTATCCCAAATTATTCGCCCCTACGTTTGCCTAATTATCTCACGGTATATTTCACATTTCTTAATCATACTAGCTTTATTTCATTTCATTCTATAATTATATCAAATTTGACTTGTGTAAGTTTTTGACATATATTTGATCCTATCTTCTAGAATCATTACATATATTATCTTAATTTCGGTTCTATATTTCAATCATTATATTAATTGTTAGCAGTTTAATACTTTTATGTTATATTTCTAATGATGAAGCTAGGTTTTAAGGTTTGCGAAATTTAGGACTTGAAAAAGGTTGTTGTATATGATGAGAAATGGAAATGGTCCGTAATGAAGTGCATTCTTCATCGGATCATTTACCGAGTGTCGGTGAAAGTTCTAGTTCGACTTCGTTGAGTAGTCAGCAAGATGTTGAGGATGATGGGATGATTGCGGCTGTGTTGTCGGAAGAGTATGCTAAGTTAGATGGTTCTGTTGGAAGGCGGCTTACCAACCTCGAACCTGTTGCGGTAAGATAGCACTAAGTTTCGCAGTTTACGACTGTTTGTTTTGGTTATGATCTAATATACCTTTGGTTGAAAATTTCAGCATGTACCACGGATTAATTCCTTTATTCCTAATATAAGCGATGCTAGTATGGATCATCAACGATTAAGTCAGAGGTATGTGTTTAAGCTGCTCGATGTTGTTTACTTGTTTTTATATAAAGCATATTTATTCCTCAACCGTCTAATGTGAGGATTTGCGTTTTCTATAGGTTACTGTCTATGGTTTAATTGGAAGTGAGGCCGTCTTGGTGACGGAAATTGCCAGGTCTGTGATCTGTCGGTGTCTTGTTTCTTCATGTTTCGGGATACGATATTTCAATTTTTGTTAATAGCTTTCTTCTATGGGTTTCAGTTCCGTGCAATTTCTGACCAGCTCTACAGGTCACCCGAGTATCATAAACATGTCCGAAAGGAGGTTGTCAAGCAGGTTTGCTCTTGGATCTCAATTAGCTTTTTGTGTGCAATGTAATTGTACTTAGGGGGTGTTTGGCTAAGCTTATATGATGGCCTTATGAGCTAATTAGCTTATATGTGTTAAATAAGCGATAAACTAATTGTTTTGCTAAGTATTATCATGGACTGGCGTATGAGTTATCTAAGGGGGTTATGGTAAAGCCCAAACTTTGTGCTTATTAAGGAGGGGTGGGCATTATATATGAATAATCTTATGAAAAGAACTTTTATACCTCATTTAATAATTACACCAATTTTATTTTTATGTACTTTTTTGTCATTTTAACTTATTTATTGTATATGCTAAACCAAACACTTAGCAAGGGCTTATGAGCTCATGATATGTAAGCCATAAGCGGCTTTTATAATATAAGCATAAGCCCAATTCATAAGCTTACACAAACACGTCCCCTTCAATTATGTGCAATTTAGGGAAGCCACCCTATCCTAGGGCTAGATTAGGATGCCTTCCGCCTTACCAGAAAATTGTTAATTGACCATTTATCGTTTATGCTTAAGTTGTGTGTCGTCATTTTCCTGATGAAGAGGTATCGCTCTTGTATGAAGGCTATGTTCAATGAAGTCAGAAGTACTACAAAAAATATCCAAGTAGGCTTCTTCATACAGGGTCGTGACTACTCTTTATCTTTAAAAGAAAATATAATCTAAGTGCATATGACTTGTTTTATTTGCAAACAAAATTTACTGCCATTGCTTGCATTAGGATTGTTTTCATTATTTTGTTATATATGTTTTTGTAACTGAATCCTTGCACTTGCAGAACAGGTGAATGGGGGGATCATGTTACCCTACAAGCGGCTGCTGATAAGGTCTGTTTTCCTCTTATCTCAGGACATTGCAGTCAGCTATTTAGTTAAAAATATATGTAAACAGAATAGTACTTGTATAGTTGTAATAGTTCAAAGGATCACTTAAGATTGGAAATCTACGCAACTTGTAATACTGCAACTTCTAAATAAAACTAGCACAAGGGTAATTAGTGTCTTAAATGTTTACACAAGGGGGGGGTTTTAACTATGTGGATTGTGTGTGTCTATAAGATCATTTTCACTCAAATTTATTTCTGACCGGTGATGTGTTGCCCGACTTTAATGCCAATTGTTATTGTGTCATCAACTGTTTCAGTGGTCCTTGTATATGTAAACTAATTTTTGCTTGTCAAATGTGACTGCATATGTCCTGTGTCTTTGAAATCTCAAGTAATCTATGTTTATGTGATTCTTGAAGTGTGAAATTATTAGATTATTGTACGGCTTTAAGATATTTTTGCTTCAAGCTATTTATGTTAGCTGCTACTTGTCTAATTAGTGCGTTTGCTGCCAAGATAGCCTTTTAACTCTCATTCAGAGATACATGTTTTATAGAAATTACCCCACAACATCAGGCACCTCAGCGAGGTATTACATTAGTTTTTTATGTCATCGCTTCAGTTTTGTAAACATACAAAGTCCAGGAAATCAATAATGAAACTTAGACAATACAAAATTGATTTAGGAGTCCACGTAATAATTGTATCTGATGTTGATATGTGGTATTCTTTTTACACAGAACTTTGGCTAAGCTTTTGGTCGGAAGTGCACTACAACTCGCTATACGACATCCGAGGTGGGCATTGATTGCTTTCTGAGTCGAGAAGAATCCTAAAATTGAGGGTGTTAGGCTGATTATATAGTTGCTTGTTGTGCAGATGCTGTGGTGCAGCAGAAGCCAAGGAAGAAGCACTGGTTGTTCTAAGGAAAGAGGTTACTATATCTGGAACTATATGCATGCAGGAGATTGTGAAGATTCAGACATTTCTTTTTCTTATTGTTTGTGAATGTAGTAGCATAAAATTTCTCATTTTATGTTCATTTGTATACACATATACCTTATAAAACCATGTTTTAACTGTCAGACAACAGCGTCATGTACGTTTATGTGCAAGTTTCCCGTTCATATATTATAAGAACTGCAATTCACTGTTTTAGAGTGTTTACTGCAATTCATTGTTTTAAAGTGTTTAGTCTTGAATGTCCAAATTTGCCGTCTATTTCAAGTAATTAAGAGCAAAATTATGCTCTTCAGCCAAAACCCCAAACAAGTTTTCTTTTGATCTGAAATGCACCAACCCAACAAGCTTGTTAGTGTACAGACTAATCCTGGGCACTGTAAACTAGGGGTGGCAATTTCTGACCCGACACGAAACCCGACCTGAAACCGACACGAAAATTAGCAGGTTTGGGTTGAGTCTAATAGATTTCGGGTCAGGTTTGGGTCGACCTATCTGACCCGTTTATTAAACAGGTTAGGTTTGGGTTGAGAATAAATTAAACGGGTCGACCCGTCAACCCGTTTAAGATTTTTTCTTAAAATAAAAAATTGTTTATGATTTTTATTATACGGGTTAAATGGATTAAATAGGTTGACCCGCAAACCCGTTTAACCCATGTAATGTGCCAGCTTTTGTATATAAAACGGGATAAATGGGTCAAACCGAAACCCGTTTAACATATTCAACCTGTGTACCCTATTTAACCCGTCAACCTAAGTATATATACGGGTTAAATGGGTCAGGTTCGGGTTATGTATAAACTGGTTAGAGTTACATAGCTCACCTGATTATTTAAATAGGTCAGGTTGGGTGGGGTTTTCTGACCCGCAACCTGCCAACCCGATCCCGCCAACCCGAAACCCGACCTGAATTGCCACCACTACTGTAAAAATACTTATAGGATAAGGTCTTGTCAAGGTTTTGAGGCTTGAATATTGGCCCGTCTCGGCTTTCAATTGCCCAGCCTCCTATTCAAAATGACACGATCTGGGGCCTTTACAAGCCATCAAAAAGAATGTTTGAACACAACAATTCTGCAACTTTTCTTAATATAATGGACTACGAACGCTAAGGGATGTTTGGCATTAACATGTTAAAAAGAGATCTCATTGTTGTCTCGTTGAGCCGCCTACTACTTCAATATCTGAGTATTCTGAAACTCATTCAGCTTATCGGGAACATAGGTACAAAAGATAATCTGTTAAGATGCAGCTGTAAGAACTAATTAGGGGTACCTGTGATGAAATGGCTTTCGCTTAGGGGTCATTATACACGTAAATCTTAGAATAATTGACACTCAGGACATCAAACACACATCAATTCACTATACATTTATCGTAGTTCAGAACAAAATGCCAAACACCCCCTGAAATCCATATGGCTTGGCAAAGTGTATGCACTATCAGTCCACCAAGGACAGCTTTTCAACTAAAGCTGGCATAAGGTTCACTATCTATGGATTCATTATACATTCTCACATAAACTGATCTCGCACTCCAAAACAGCAAAATCGCAAGAAAACACGATCAACAATCAACATAATATAAAACCAAAATATGACACACATCACAAGACAGAAAACATTCAATTGTATAGATAGTAACAGGCAAATGCAAATGTGTCAGTGTATTCCCAAAAACCTATATAAAAATAAAGTCAACCTAAATTCAACCAACAAACACAATCACATTAAACCAAACTATCAATTCTACAATACAATCGAACCAGCATTCATACCCTTAAAATCTGACCAGCTTAGACGCAAAAGCAATCGAACCCAATTCAGGCTGCGACGTATCGTCCATTGCACTGATCAATCTCTAGCACCAGCGGTATAACGAAATTTTGGATCCAACACACCTTCAACCGGCTGACCCATAGACGACAAATCCCAAATAAGCGCCTGACTATCATCACCAGCAGTACAAATATGACACGAGCTATGCGGAGCCCAAGCAATGGCATTGACACTCGCCTGATGCCTCTGCAATTCCACAACAGGCAAAGTCGGAAAACGAATATCCAACACCACAACTTTAGCACTATCCATAATAATGGTGGCCATATACCTAGGATCCTGTTTATTCCATCCTAACCTAACTAAAGGCGTATCAGGCTCACTACTCTCGTAAATAATAGTACTATGCTCCTTATCCCTCAAATCAAAAACCCTAACACTCCCATCAGCCGAAACCGAAGCGAAAACACCCACACCACCCCAAGCAATATCATAAACCTCCTTATCATGAGCGATAAGCTGCGTATCAACCGTTTCGCGCTCGATATCCCATATCGTACAAGTGGTATCAATACTTGAAGTCCCAATCCTTCTAGGATCACCCTCATTCCAATCAAAACTAGTAACGGGACCACAAAACTCACTATTCCTATTATTATTCAACAAGCTCTTCATCTCAACAACCCCATTATCCACGTCATCCTCGTTGCCATCTCCATATCTTAAACAAGTCAGATGACGTGGCAAGAAGATCAGGTTTTTGGCATTCTTTATCGGGGATAAAAATAAGCTTGGTGGGTGGGTAAGGATGCTCGAAAGAAAGATTAGGGTCGGGTCGGATCTCACCGTTGGTGTCATCAAGCTGGACAATTTCGACCCGGTTGGGGTATTGTTCTAGAAGTGAAGCAATGGCTAAGCGGTATTTTTTGTCTTTACGAACGGACCAGTTCATGGCGTAGATGTGCCAAGGGGCTTCGTATGTGTAGATTTCGGATCTGCGTTGTTGGTTTTGTTGTTGTTGGTCGTCTGATGCGTCGTGGTTTTGTTCCGGGTTTGGGGTCATGGTGGTGGTGGCTACCATTGTTTTTTCAAGGATAATGTTTTTTTAACCTAAATTGTGAAATGGTGGATTTGGGATTTTGGGGTGGTAGTGTGGTTTTAGATGGTGTACTATTACAAAGGATACCACATTTTTCTCGTTTAGGATGTTTGTTAGCAAGACTCGTGAGTTTTTTTTTTTTTTTTTAATCATATATTTCCTCAACTTAAACACTATAATTCTATATTTTCTCAAAACATGTTTTAAATGCATTGTATTTGTGCACTAAAAACTAGGGGTGAGCATCGGATCGAAACCGACCCGAAACCGAATAAGAGAATTTGGCAAACCGAGAACCGAACCGAGTTAACCCTATATAAACCGAAACCGAACCGAATAAGGTCGGTTCGGCTCGGTTCGGTTCGGTTTATGTGGTTCGAACCGACTAAATGTCGGGTTTGAGCCGAACCGAACCGAAACTGAACCGAATAAGCTCGGTTCGGCTCGGTTTGTCGGGTCGGGTCGGTTTTCGGTTCATCTTGCTCAGCCCTACTAAAAACTTATGTTTTTGGTAAATATGAAATTTTGATATCAAGATTGGGTGTTAATTTGCATAAATGGTCCACGCCCATGGTATGTTCGGTGTTTACGAAAATTGGTCCTCGGTCTTATTTTACGTCATCTTCTCTTGGTTTTGTATGTATCGGTTTGGTCCCTATTTGCTAACGGCCGCTAGTTTTAACTTACGAATGGTGTACGTGCATCACGTGCTAGGTATTTGGGTCTTTTCTGGTTTGGCTTATTTGTTTATATTCCCTTTTTACCTTATTTTTTCCATTAACTTAAGTTACACATTCATCATAAAAACAACTAATTAAACATGAACACAGATGGTTCGATGCAATAAACTTGGGCACCATCCGCCAGTCGAACATCTGGACAGCAATCTATCAAGAAGACCGATTATATTGTTGTGCAAAAGAAGAGTGGGTGTTATGTTTGATTTTGTTAAAAAAAAAAACCTAATGTAATTTGACCATACTTTTTATAATTTTGTTTTATTAGGGAACATATTGTGAAATAATTGATTGGTATGATCCACCTATGTGTGCACGGGTTATGCAAATAATTCCAGGTTTGTTGCGTTCAATGAATGAGCTACAAGGGGTAGCATAAGAAAAAGTGTCAAAGCCAAAAGGATGATAGAAGATGTTGCTTAATCAGTTGGGTTGTTTGTATTGTTGTTTTGTGATTTCAGTAGTTCAATCATATGAACCTGATTTTGGAAGGTAAGTTTTTAGGTGGTTATGTTATGCTTTAAGTGTAAGCAATTGTATCAAGTTGTATTTTGGCTTTATAATGAATGAAAAAATGCAGGTACAACTTGATGTATATGACAATGTGAAAATTCATTGGATGTAATAAATTTTCATCACAACTAACACCCAACTAACATTTAAGCTGCATTTAACTAGCACTGACCAAACTATCAAAAGAGTAGCATTTCACCTGACCATAAGCTAGGAGGAGTGGTTGCCAATGCATTTACTAGGAACATTAGGTGGATAAAGTATCAAATACACTAGTTTTATCATAACTAATACAAAACAAGATACCAATAAAAGGTACCAAATTACAAGTCTAACAGCAACTGAAATAAAACACAAACATAGCTAATAAGACACAAAACATGTGTATTTTATCATATACACGTACAAATACAAGGTACCTTATAATATGGTACCAAAATTACAAGTATAACATACAATTGAAATAAAGACTAAAATCCACCAATAAGACAATAAACATGTAGTTTATCTTAACAATGTACCAATAACAGGGTATCAATTAAAAGGTACTAGTTTACAAGTTCTAACATACAACAGGACTTAAGTTTTATGTGTTTGACACATAGGCCCAGGAACAGTCTAGGAAACCACAGGAACAAAGTACCAAAAGTAGCAAATACCAAGTCTAAAAACATAGGAAATTAACAAAACATGTTGTTTGACATACATAACTGAAATGAGACACAAAAATCAACCATCCTTCTTGCAGTTGTTGCCTTTGTCACCTTTGTTGGTGATGCATGAAGTTGTGCATGATGAAATGGTCTATTCATTGTTGTGGATGGTGCGGTGTGAGCAGTCTATGTTGATGTTGTTGGTGTAGTTTGTGAAGCTTGGGTGGCTGTTGGAGCTTGTGATGACTGTTGTGTTTGAGTTACTTTTGGATCACTTGCATGAGGATCATTTGTGCATCTTCTTTGGTTATGCCCAATTCCCTTACACTTGATGCAACTAATACTCTTACCTGCTCTGCTAAACTTATTTTCCTCTAACCATTCCTTCAACCAATTAAGCAGCACTCTTCTTTCTTTCTTTTTTGGTATCCTACCAATTTGTGGGTGAACTTTTAGTGGGACAATTGTGTTTGGGATAGTAGATTTTTCCTAAAAATTTAGACCATTGACTGGATTAATTTTTAACATGTACATTTCTTTCCATGTTGATAAGCAATGAGATTGATGACAGTGAGATTCTGGTATGCCGGTTTATTCCTCATTACTTGCCATGTTCCAAATGGCAACAACTGCACGCTTACAGGGTATCCTAGTCAACTCTTATTTTCTACAACTACACTCTCTAGTCCTTATATTCACTAAATTGATCCCTGTATGTGTATTAAGTTGGTATACACCATCCATTCTCAATCTATAACATCATACATTTACCTAGTCCAAAGCTTAACACACTTATACATAACAGATTGTTAAAAGAATTGTATTAGTTTCGCAATGTACATTTATCTGCCCTGCATCTTTCACAATTGTTTTAAAAAGTTTAGCAGGATTTGGTGTAAGAGGACCATCAGACTTGCTTATAACCTTTTGCACATTAACAATTCTTTTCATTAGGTATTCTTTAGTGAATTCCAAACATGTAATGACATGCTTGTCCTTCACATCTACAAGTTGTTTGTTAAGCACATCACACGTGTTGTTTAACAATACATCACAGCCCTTCCTATAAGATAAATTCATTCAAGACAAGTTAAATTGAAGCAATACAGTTGAAATGTACAAGTAATTATACGAGAAAAATGAGACATAGACCAATGTTGGGGAAGAATCTTTTTCAACCATTTATAAGCTTCTTTCTTAAAATATTTGAGTTTGTCCATGTGTTTATCAAACCTATGCACAGTAGTGGCTGTTGCATATATACATAGCATCTCCTGTACATTTGACCTTCCCAAGACAACTTCATATTGTCATAAATGTGCTTAAGGCAAAACCTATGCTCAGCACTAGAAAATGTCTTTGCAATTGCTGGTATGACACCCTAAGACAGTTGAAATTCCAAACAAGTTCATTATAATACAATTGAGACATAAACCAAGTTTAATTCAAACAATACAGTTGAAATATAAGACAAGTTTAATAGAAACCATACATTTCGCCTATCTGATATAAAGGTAAAATTTGAGTTTCTGAAAAGATCTAAGTCATCACCAATACAGTCAAGAAACCACTTCCATAAATCCTTGTTTTTAGACTCCACTATAGCATATGCAAGGGGGTATATTCCATTGTTTGGATCTACCCCTACTGCTGTCAAAATCCACCCAGGGTAAGTACCAGACAAGAAACATCCATCCAATCTCATAAAATCTCTTTTCTTGCCTTAAATCCATCTTTCAAAGGACTTAAACATACATAAACCCTATTGAACTTTCTCTCTGGACTGTTAATGTCCTCTGGCCTTTCTACCTCAATCTTATTAGTATTGTTTGGATTACTAGATTTTAATTCCAAACAATAGTCTCTCAACTGTGCATACTGCCTTGTATGATTACCTTCTACTTTCTGCTTTGAAATCCCTACTTCATATTGTTTCTACAACTGATCTTTAAGGGCATTGAGAGGAATCTTTGGGTTAGGCTTGATACTCTCCTCAACAGATTTAGACAAAAAAGAAGCAGTGCATTTTTTGACTATTCTTGATTGTAAACATTTGTGAGTATCATCAAATGTTTTGACTGACCATGTTTCCTCATTAGGTAATTTAGAGCATTGCAAATACCAAGGGCAAGATTCTGCCTTAGCTTTAACACTCCCACCAGCTTTTGTTTTTATTGACTTTCTTTTGACCCACTCATTGCCTTTTTTTTGGACTGTGACTTGTGTTTGACCCATTGAACCATAACTTTTGAACACTAACATCATTTCCATCCTCACAACTGAACCGGGAGACCTTCCGTCTACAAATACACCTCATTCTCTTCTTGTCATTCTTTTTCAAATGCAATTATCTTCTCTATTCTACTGAAACTCTAGTAATCATCTCTTTAATCATTTTGCTATTGGGAAATTTATGTCCAATAACAAAGTTTTCCTTCCATGTAGTACCACTACTCTGTGCATTAGCCTTGTTCAATTTATTAAAATCTTTAAGCTTTTTTTTTCCTTTCTCCTTCATACTCAGAATCATCTCCAGCATATCAAAATCCTTATGATAAATTCTTATTTTTAACCCTTCTTTCTACCACTTCTCAATCTCTTTAGACCAACCCTTTCATACGTTAGCATCATTGTTCCTTCTATAATAATTCAGCGTTTTTCACTTCTAGAACCATTCCATTTTTACTACCAGAACCAGCATTACTACAGAACCATGATTTCCCCTCTCCCCCCTCCCCCCCCCCCCCCCCCCCCCCCCCCCACCCCCTCCCCCCCATATCAGACTTGCTTGTATGCTTTCATTCGTTTAGTCTAGATTGATTGACTTTAACTCATTGGTCATATCAAACTGATTCATACTAGACTCTACTACATTATCATTTTCAACTGCATCCTTTTTTTCTACCTACAACCTTAATGATTTGCAACTACTCATCTCCACTAACATCCTCAATTACATATCATATTGTTCCCACTTAACATTTGATTTTCTATGAACACGTCATTATCTAATACATTAAGAAGCAAAGACTCATCTACATTCAGTGGCTCCTTAGTAACAGAATGATCAACATATAAATCAGTTACCTTGTACTTATCAACATACTTCAACATTCACAATACATCATGATCATTACATAACTTTTTAAGCCCGTTATCTAAATAAGTGTTAGGTTCCTTATAATTATACTCAAATGAGGGCTTTTCATAACCTAACTCTTTCATCATTGTGTTAACCTCAACTACTGAAAACGCATGAGAATCTATTATGTGTACCTAACTTACCCTTCCACCTTTATATCGTATCTTAGGAGGAGTAGTAAACGCACTACCATGGTTGATCTTCAGACAAAAAAAACAGTTGGAAAATCACCTAATTACATTAAAAAATAAGAGTTAGCTACAAAAGATTATTGATTAAAAAAGTTCATCATAGAAAGAACAATGCAATATACTAACGGTAATCATGATAGGGATCTACAGTTGAACCCTTCTTATGAATCCTCCATTCACACAACATATTTGATTAAGGACGTACTTAAGATAGAACAATAATCTAGGGTTTGTTTTAGATTGGGTGTTTAGAGAGAAGTTAGGTGGTTATGATCATTAAAGTTTAGGGAATGAAAGTGTTATGAATCATTTTATTAAGTCAAACAATACATAAAGACTAAACAAAAAGCCGCCCCCCCCCCCCTAAACCAGAAAAGAACCCAAAAACCCGCACGCGGATGTCACGTGACACCATTTCGTTAGTAAAACTGATGACCGTTAGCAATAAGGACCAAACCCGATACGAGTCAAAATCATGAGGAGAGGATCCGAGAAAAAAAAGATGATGGACCATTTTCCTTAAACCCGACAGACCACATGGGACCATTTATGCAATTAACTCTTTTTTTATTATTATTAAGGAACTTATGTTTGTCCCGAGTTAGGTAATAAACTTGTTTATTACAATTTTAAGGTAAAAAAACTTTTAAATATATCACAACGTTAAGTAATAGTGTAAACCAGTTGTGCGGTTCTAGTCCAAATATATCAACGGTTTTTCTATCTTGCGTGAGATGTAAATGACTCAGACAATCCACCTAATTTTTTGGGAATTTGTTTTCCAAAATGATTTTCTTTAATCGATTTGAGGTCTTGATAATCTTTGTTTGAATTCTTAGCCTCTTGACTCGCCTAATATAGAAGCCCTAACTCGCCTAACAGCTGCCTTAACTCGTTGCCTAAAACCCAAGTTAACTCGCCCAGAATAAAGGAGACAACTCGCATAAAAATAGTACCTTAACTTCTTAACTCGCCTGTTTTGAGGAGCTCTAACTCGCATGAAACAGTTGGGTTTAACTCGCCTGAAACAGTTGGGTTTAACTCGCCTATTGTTTAAGTCTTAACTCGCCTAAATCCAAGTCTTAAACCCACCTGTATTTCCACTATACTCTCGCTAATTTTTGAAGCTCTAACTCGCCTAAGATGTGAGTTAACTCGCGTGAAACAAGCTTAACTCGCCTGAGGTCTAAACCCTAACTCGCCTGAAGCCTTGGTTAACTCGCTCAGACCTTAACTCGTCGTGTAACTTGCCAAAAAAAGGTTTTCCAACTCTCCTAGGAAACTCGCCAAAAGAGGGTTTTCGAACTCCCCAATTTTTGATTTATGAACTCGCCTAAAAGTACAATCTTAACTCGCCTATTTCCGAGGAAAACACAACTCATACAAAAACTCAAATACAACAAATTTTACACGTCAAGTTTCAATATTTTTGCTTAAATCTTGTTCAAAACACCTTAAACTGGGGGTTAGCATAGGTTCGGAACTGACAAAAACTAAAACCGAATCGAAACCGAATCAGGGTAAAATGTCAACCGAGAACCAAACCGAGTATAAACTATAGAAACCAAAACCGAACCGCATCAAGGTCGGGTCGGTTCGGTGTAGTTGTTCGAACCGAATAAGTGTGGGTTTTTGAATCGAACCAAAACCGAACCGACCCGACCTTATTCGGTTCGGTTTTGGTTTCTATAGTTTATACTCGGTTTGGTTCTCGGTTGGCATTTTACCCTGATTTCGGTTTCGATTTGGTTTAGTTTTTGTCAGTCGAAACCTATGCTAACCCCCAGTTTAAGGTGTTTAGAACAAGATTTAGGCAAAAATATTGTGAAAACTTGCGTGTAAAATTTGTTTGTATTTGGTTTTGTATGAGTTGTGTTTTCCTCGGAAATAGGCGAATTAAGATTGACTTTTAGGCGAGTTTTCATAAATCAAAAATTGGGATGTTCGGAAAAAACCCTTTTGGGCGAGTTTCTACGAGTGTTGGAAACTTTTTTTTGGCAAGTTACCGACGAGTGTTAAGGTCTGAGCGAGTTAACCAAGGCTTCAGGCGAGTTAGGGTTTAGACCTCAGGCCAGTTAAGCTTGTTTCACGCGAGTTAACTCACATCTTAGGCGAGTTAGAGCTTCAAAATTAGGCGAGATGTAGTGGAATTCAGGTGGGTTTAAGACTTGGATTTAGGCGAGTTAAGACTTAAACAATAGGCGAGTTAAACCCAACTGTTTCAGGCGAGTTAAACCCAACTGTTTCATGCGAGTTAGAGCTCCTCAAAACAGGCGAGTTAAGAAGTTAAGGTACTTTATTTATGCGAGTTGTCTCCTTTATTCTGGGCGAGTTAACTTGGGTTTTAGGCAACGAGTTAAGGCAGCTGTTAGGCGAGTTAGGGCTTCTATATTAGGCGAGTCAAGAGGCTAAGAATTCAAACAAAGATTATCAAGACCTCAAATCGATTAAAGAAAATCATTGTTTGGAAAACCTAATTTCCCCAAAAAAATTAGGTGGATTGTCCAGTCATTTTCATCTCACCAAGAAGAAAAACGGCGTGGATATATTTGGACTAGGAACCGGCTCAACTGGTTACAATATTACTTAACGTTGGATAAATTTAAAAGTTTTGTTACCTTAAAATTGTAATAAACAAGTTTATTACCTAACTCGGGACAAACGTAAGTTCCTTAATAATAATAAAAAAAGAGTTAATTGCATAAATGGTCCCATGTGGTCTGTCGGGTTTAAGGAAAATGGTCCATCATCTTTTTTTTCTCGGATCCTCTCCTCATGATTTTGACTCGTATCGGGTTTGGTCCTTATTGCTAACGGTCATCAGTTTTACTAACGAAATGGTGTCACGTGACCATCGCGTGCGGGGTATTTGGGTCTTTTCTGGTTTGGCGGGCTTTTGTTTAGTCTTTATGTATTGTTTGACTTAATAACGATTCATAACATTTTCATTCCCTAAACTTTAATGATCATAACCACTAACTTCTCTCTAAAACACCCAATCTAAAACAAACCCTAGATTATTGTTCTATCTTAAGTACGTCCTTAATCAAATATGTTGTGTGAATGGAGGATTCATAAGAAGGGTTTAACTGTAGATCCCCATCATGATTACCGTTAGTATATTACATCGTTCTTTCTATGATGAACTTTTTTAATCAATAATCTTTTGTAGTCTAAATCTTATTTTTTAATGTATTTAGGTGTTTTTCCAACGTTTTTTTTTTGTCTGAGATCAACCATTGGTAGTGGTTACTACTCCTCCTAAGATTACGATTTATAAAGGTGGAAGGGTAAGTTGGGTAGACATAATAGATTCTCATGCGTTTTCAGTAGTTGAGGTTAAACAATTTGAGAGAGTTTGGTTATGAAAGCCCTCATTTGAGCTATAATTTATAAGGAAACCTAACACTTATTTAGATAATGGGCTTAAAAAGTTATGTAATGATCATGATGTATTGTGAATGTTGAAGTATGTTGATAAGTACAAGGTAACTGATTTATATGTTGATAATTCTGTTACTAAGGAGCCACTAAATGTAGATGAGTCTTTGATTCTTAATGTATTAGATAATGATGTGTTCATAGAAAATCAAATGTTAGGGGACAATGATGATGATGTAATTGAGGATGTTAGTGAAGATGAGTAGTTGCAAAAATCATTAAGGTTGTTGGGTAGAAGGAAAAAAGGATGCAGTTGAAAATGATAATGTAGTAGAGTCTAGTATGAATCAGTTTGATATGACCAATGAGTTAAGTCAATCATCTAGGAATGAAAGCATTCATGTAGAGTCTGACAGGGATCATGGTTCTGGTAGTAATGCTGGTTCTGGTAGTAAAAAGGAATGGTTCTAGAAGTGGATATGGCTGAATTTAGAAGGAACATTGATGCTAACGTTGAATGGGTTAGGTCTAAAGAGATTGTAGAAGTGGTAGAAGAAGGGTTTGAAGATGAAGAAGTTTATCATAAGGATTTTGATAGTGGGAGTGATTCTGAGTATGAAGATGAAAGGAAAAAAAAGCTTTAAAGATGTTTAATAAATTGAACAAGGCGAATACACAGAGTAGTGGTACTACATGGAAGGAAAACTTTGTTATTGGACATAAATTTCCCAATAGCAAAATGATTAAAGAGATGATTACTAGAGTTTCAGTAGAATAGAGAAGATAATTTCATTTGAAAAAGAATGACAAGAAGAGAACGAGGTGTATTTGTAAACGGAAGGTCTCCCGGTTCATTTGTGAGGATGGAAATGATGTTAGTGGTTCAAAAAGGTTAGGTTCAGACGGGTCAAAAGGCAAGTCACAGTCCAAAGAAAAGGGTTAAGTGAGTGGGTCAAAAGGAAAGTCAATTAAAAAGACAAAAGCTGTTGGGAGTGTTAAAGATAAGGTAGAATCTTGCCTTTGGTATTTGCAATGCTCTAAATTACCTAATGAGGAAACATGGTCAGTCAAAACATTTGATGATATCACAAAGTTTACAATCCAAGAATAGTCAAAAATTGCATGCTCTTTTTTGTCTAAATCTGTTGAGGAGAGTATCAAGCCTAACCCAAAGATTCCTCTCAATGCCCTTAAAGATCAGTTATAGAAACAATATGAAGTAGGGATTTCAAAGCAGAAAGTAGAAGGTAATCATACAAGGCAGTATGCACAGTTGAGAGACTATTGTTTGGAATTAAAATCTAGTAATCCAAACATTACTATTTGATTATAAGGTTAGGAAAGGCTAGGGACATTGACCGTCTTAGAAAGGAAAGTCAAGAGGTTGAGTATGTTTAAGTCCTTTGAAAGATGGATTTAAGGCAAGAAAAAGAGATTTTCTGGGATTGGATGGATGTTTCTTGTCTGGTACTTACCTTGGGTGGATTTTGACAGCGTAGGGTAGATCAAACAATGGATTATACCCCCTATGACATATTGTATAGAGGAGTCTGAACAAGGATTCATGGAAGTGTTCTTGACTTGTATTGTGATAATTCAGATCTTTTAAAAACTAAATTTTAACCTTTATTATCAGATAGGCGATACATGTGATGGTTTCTATTAAACTTTGTTCATATTTTCAACTCTATTATTTGAATTAAATTGGTTTTATGTCTCTATTGTATTATAATGAAAACTTGTTTGGACTTTCAACTGTTTTAAGGGGTATTACCAGCAATTGCAGAGACAATTTTAGTGAGTGTTAAGCAATAGGTTTTGCCTTAAGCACATTTATGACAATATGAAGTTGTCTTGGGAAGGTCAAATGTATAGGAGATGCTATGAAGATATGCAACAGCCACTATTGTGCATAGGTTTGTTAAAACACATGGACAACGCAAAGATTTTTAAGAAAAGATGCATATTAATATGGTTGAAAAAGATTTTCCCTTAACATTGTCTATGTTTCATCTTTTCTTCGTATATTACTTGTACATTTCAACTGTATTGCTTCAATTTAACTTGTCTTGAATGAATTTATCTTATAGGAAGGGCTGTGATGTATTGTTAAACAACACGTGTGATGTGCTTAACAAACAACTTGTAGATGTGAAGGACAAGCATGTCATTACATGTTTGGAATTCACTAAAGAATACCTAATGAAAAGAATTGTTAATGTGCAGAAGGTTATTAGCAAGTCTGATGGTTCTCTTACACCAAATGCTGTTAAACTTTTCAAAACAATTGTGAAAGATGCACGACAGATAAAGGTACATTGCCAAACTATTACATTCTTTTAACAATCTGTTATGTATAAGTGTTTCAAGTTTTTTAACTAGGTAATGTATGATTTATAGATTGAATGGAATGGTGGTGACTTATACCGAGCTAATATACCATAGGGGGACTTTGTGTTAGTGAATATAGGATAGAGAGTGTTAGTTGTAGAAATTAGAGTGATAGGATACCCTGTAAGCGATTGCGTGTTGCCATTTGGAACATGGCAATTAATGAGGAATACACTCGGCATCCAGTATCTCACTGTCATCTCCCAATCTCATTGCTTATCAACATGGAAAGAAATGTACATGTTAAAAATTAATCCAGTTCAATGGTCTAGATTTTTGGGAAAAATCTACTATCCCAAACACAATTGTCCCACCAAAAGTTCACCACAAATTTGGCATTTAGGATGTTGGAGATACCAAAAAGAAAAGAAAGAAGAGTGCTGGCTTAATTGGTTTGTTGAAGGATGGTTAGTGGGCGAAAATAAGTTTAGCAGAGCAGGTAAGAGTATTAGTTGCATCAAGTGTAAGGGAATTGGGCATAACCAAAGAATGCACTAATGAATCTCATGGAAAGTGATTCCAAAAGTGAACTCAAAACTAACAGTCATCACAAGCTCCAACAGCCACCCAAGCTTCACAAACTACACCAACAACATCAACATAGACTGCTCACACCGCACCATCCACAACAATGAATAGACCATTTCATCATGCACAACTTCATGCATCACCAACAAAGGTGACAAAGGCAACAACTGCAAGAAGGATGGGTACTGATTGATTTTTGTGTCTTATTTCAGTTATGTATGTCAAACAACATGTTTTGTTAATTTCCTATGTTTCTAGACTTGGTATTTGCTACTTTTGGTACTTTGTTCCTGGTTGTTCCTAGACTTGTTCCTGGTCCTATGTGTCAAACAACATGAAAAACTTATGTTCCTGGTTGTTGTTAGACTTGTAACTTGGTACCTTTTATTGATACCTTGTTTTGGTACTTTGTTATGATAAACTACATGTTTATTGTCTTATTGGTGGATGTTTGTGTCTTATTTCAATTGTTGTTATACTTGTAATTTGGTACCTTTTATTGGTACCTTGTTTTGGTACGTTGTTATGATAAAACTACATGTTTTGTGTCTTATTAGCTTATGTTTGTGTTTTATTTCAGTTGCTGTTAGACTTGTAATTTGGTACCTTTTATTGGTATCTTGTTTTGGTAGTTTGTTATGATAAAACTAGTGTATTTGATACTTTATCCACCTAATGTTCCTAGTAAATGCATTGGCAACCACTCCTCCTAGCTTATGGTCAGGTGAAATGCTACTCTTTTGATAGTTTGGTCAGTGCTAGTTAAATGCAGCTTAAATGTTAGTTGGGTGTTAGTTGTGATGAAAATTTATTACATCCAATGAATTTTCACATTGTCATATACATCAAGTTGTACCTGCATTTTTCATTCATTATAAAGCCAAAATACAACTTGATACAATTGCTTACACTTAAAGCATAACATAACCACCTAAAAACTTACTTCAAACATCAGGTTCATATATTGACTACTTGAAAGCAAAAACAACAATAAAAAACAACCAACTAATAAGCAACATCTTCTTCATCCTCTTGGCTTTGACACTTTTTCTTGTGCTACCCCTTGTAGCTCATTCATTGAACGCAACAAACCTAGAATTATTTGCACAACCCGTGCACACATAGATGGATCATACCAATTAATTATTTCACAATTTGTTCCCTAATAAAACAAAATTATAAAAATTAGGTCAAAATCAAATTAGGTTTTTTTTTACAAAATCAATATAACACCCACTCTTTCCTTTTGCACAACAATATAATCGTCTTCTTGGATTGATTGCGGTCCATGATGTTCGAATGGCGGATGGTGCTCCACAGTTATTGCATCGAACCTCTGTGTTCATGTTTATGTGTGTGTTTTTATGAGTGAATGTGATAACTTTGTTTATGTGAAAAAATAAAGTAAAAAGGGAATATAAACAAATAAGCCAAACCAGAAAAGACCCAAATACCTAACACGTGATGGTCACGTGACACCATTTCGTTAGTAAAACTAGCGACCGTTAGCAATAGGGACCAAACCCGATACATGTCAAAACCATGAGAAGATGATCCGGAAAATAAGACGAGGGACCATTTTCGTTAAACACGACATACCACGTGGCCATTTTATGCAATTAACTACCCAACTTGATATCAAAATTTCATATTTACCAAAAACATAAGTTTTTAGTAGGAGCCTGAGCCAAGGATGAACCGAAAAACCGACGACCCACAAACCGAGCCGAACCGAGCTTATTCGGTTCGGTTTTCGGGTTTTGGTACGTTATTCGGTTTTGTGGGTTGCGGTTTTTGGTTTCGGTTCGTTCGGCTCAAACCGACATTAGTCGGTTGAACCACAAAACTGATCTGAACCTGAGCGAACCGACTTATTCGATTCGGTTTCTAGTTTATATCGTGTTAACTCCGGTTCGGTTCTCGGTTTGCAAATTCTCTTATTCGGTTTAGGGTCGTGTTTCGATATTCCGACTGCTCAACCCCTAAGTTTTTAGTGCACAAATACAAATGCATTTAAAAACTGTTTGAGAAAATATAGAATTATAGTGTTTAAGTGAGGAATTATATGATTAAAAAAAAAAAAAAAAAACTCAGAGTCTTGATATAAACAACATCCCTAAAACGAGAATAATTTGTGTAATCTTTGTAATAGTACACCATCTAAAACCACACTACCACCCCAAATTTCCCCAAATCCACCATATTCAACAATTTTAGGTTAAAACACATGATCCTTGAAAAAACAATGGTAGCCACCACCCACCATGGACCCCAAACCCGGAACAAATCCACGAAGCATAAGACGACAACAAACAAACAAAAACATCAACGCAGATCCGAAATCTAACATACGAAGCCCCTTGGCACATTACGCCATGAACTGGTCCGTTCGTAAAGCAAAAAATACCGCTTAAGCATTGCTTCACTTTTTGAAACAATACCCAAAAACCGGGTCGAAATTGTCAAGTTGATGACACATCGGGGAGATCCGACCCGACCCTATTCTTTCTTTCGAGCATCCTTACCCACCCACCAAGCTTATTTTTATCCCCGATAAAGAATGCCAAAAACCTGATCTTCTTGCCACGTCATCTGACTTTTTAAGGATATGGAGGATTGGCAACGAGGATGACGTGGATAATGGGGTTGTTGAGATGAAGAGCTTGTTGAATAATAATAGGAATAGGAGTTTTTGTTCGGTCTCGTTACTAGTTTTGATTTTGGAGATGGGGTTGGATCTAGAAGGTTTGGGACTTCATGTATTGATACCCACTTGTACGATATGGGATATAGAGGACGACGAAGGTTGATACGCAGCTTAGCGTCATGAATAAGGAGGTTTATTGATATTCTCTGGGGTGGTGTCGGGTGTTTTCGCTACGTTTGGCGCTGTGGAGTGTTAGGGTTTTTTGATTTGAGGATAAGGAGCCAATAGTACTTTTATTTCGAGAGTGTGAGCCTGTCCTGATACGCCTTTAGTTAGGTTAGGATGGAATAAACAGGATCCTAGGTATATGGCCACCATTATTATGGATAGTGCTAAAGTTGTGGTGTTGGATATTCGTTTTCCGACTTTGCCTGTTGTGGAATTGCAGAGGCATCAGGCGAGTGTCAATGCCATTGCTTGGGCTCCGCATAGCTCGTGTCATATTTGTACTGCTGGTGATGATAGTCAGGCGCTTATTTGGGATTTGTCGTCTATGGGTCAGCCGGTTGAAGGTGGGTTGGATCCTATATTGGCGTATACCGCTGGTGCTGAGATTGAGCAGTTGCAATGGTCGTCTTCGCAGCCTGATTGGGTTGCGATTGCTTTTGCGTCTAAGCTTCAGATTTTAAGGGTATGATTGGCTGGTTCGATTGTATTGTAGAATTGATAGTTTGGTTTAATGTGATTGTGTTTGTTGGTTGAATTTAGGTTGACTTTATTTTTATATAGGTTTTTGGGAATACACTGACACATTTGCATTTGCCTGTTACTATCTATACAATTGAATGTTTTCGGTCTTGTGATGTGTGTCATATTTGGTTTTATATTCTGTTGATTGTTGATCGTGTTTTCTTGCGATTTTGCTGTTTTGGGATTGTTGCTGAGATCAGTTTATGTGAGAATGTATAATGAATCCATAGATAGTGAAACTATATGTCCAGCTTTAGTTGAAAAGCTGTCCTTGGTGGACTGATAGTGCATACACTTTGCCAAGCCATATGGATTTCAGGGGGTGTTTGGCATTTTGTTCTGAACTACGATAAGATTATAGTGATTGGATGTGTGTTTGATGTCCTGAGTGTCAATTATTCTAAGATTTACGTATAATGACCCCTAAGCGAAAGCCATTTCATCACAGGTACCCCTAATTAGTTCTTACAGCTGCATCTTAACAGATTATCTTTTGTACCTATGTTCCCGTATAAGGCTGAAGAATGAGTTTTCCAGGGGATATGCTCAGATATTGAAGTAAAGTAGGCGGGCTCAACGTGACAACACATGAGACTTCTCTTTTTAAATGTTTAATGCAAACATCCCTTTAGCGTTAGTATTGTCCATTATATTAAGAAAAGTTGCAGAATTGTTGTGTTCAAACATTCTTTTTGATGGCTAGTAAGGCCCCATGATCTGTCATTTTGAATAGGAGGGGACTGGCAATTGAAAGCTGAGACCGGCCAATATCAAGCCCTTCAAATCCTTGACAAGACCTTTATCTTAAGTCAGTTATAAGTAGTGGTGGAATTTCGGTGGGTTCGGGTTGGCGGCGGTTTGGGTTGTTTGCAGGGTTGGCGGCGTCAGAAAACCCAACCGAACCTGACCCATTTAAATAATTCAGGATCTGCTATGTTCCAACCCTAAACCTGTTTACACAAACCTGAACTGACCCATTTAACCCATATATTTTGTTCGGGTTGACTGGTTAAATAGGTTTACACGGGTTCGAATATGTTAGAGGGGTTTCGTGTTGACCATCTAACCCCGTTTTTATATACAAAAGCTGGCAATTACATGGATTTAAACATAGTTAACGGTGTTTGCGGGTCACCCGTTTAACCAATTTTTAACACATATAATAAATATAATATTTTATTTTTAGAACTAAATCTTAAAGGGTGTCGGGTCGACACGTTTACTTTTATTCTCAACCCGATACCAAAATGTTTAATAAACGGTTGACAGTGAATAGGTCAACCAAACCTGACCCGAAATCTATTAGATTCAAACCCAAAACCTGTAGCTTTTCGTGTCGGTTTCAGGTCGGGTTTCGTGTCGGGTCAGAAATTGCCACCCCTAGTTTACAGTGCCCAGGATTAGTCTGTACACTAACAAGCTTGTTGGGTTGGTGCATTTCAGATCAAAAGAAAACTTGTTTGGGGTTTTGGCTGAAGAGCATAATTTTGCTCTTAATTACTTGAAATAGACGGCAAATTTGGACATTCAAGACTAAACACTTTAAAACAATGAATTGCAGTAAACACTCTAAAACAGTGAATTGCAGTTCTTATAATATATGAACGGGAAACTTGCACATAAACGTACATGACGCTGTTGTCTGACAGTTAAAACATGGTTTATAAGGGTATTGTGTATAAAGATGAACATAAATGAGAATTTTATGCTACTACATTCAAAAAAACAATAAGAAAAAGAAATGTCTGAATCTTCACAATCTCCTGCATGCATATAGTTCCAGATATAGTAACCTCTTTCCTTAGAACAACCAGTGCTTCTTCCTTGGCTTCTGCTGCACCACAGCATCTGCAAAACAAGCAGCTATATAATCAGCCTAACACCCTCAATTTTAGGATTCTTCTCGACTCGAAAGCAATCATATGCCCACTCGGATGTGTTTTATACGCGCGTTGTAGTGGCACTTTCCGCACCAAAGCTTACGCCAAAGTTCTGTGTAAAAAAGAATACCACATTCCAACATCCGTTACAATTATTACGTGGAACTCTAAATTCATTTTTGTATTGTCCTAAGTTTCTTTATTGATTTCCTGGACTTTGTATGTTTACAAAACTGAAGCGATGACATAAAAAACTAATGTAATACCTCGCTGAGGTGCCTGATGTTGTGGGGTAATTTCTATAAAACATGTATCTCTGAATGAGGTTAAAAGGCATATCTTGGCAGCAAACTGCACGTAATTAGACAAGTAGCAGCTAACATAAATTAGCTGAAGAAAAATATCTTAAAGCCGTACAATAATCTAATAATTTCACACTTCTTCAAGAATCACATAAACATAGATTACTTGAGATTTCAAAGACACAGGAACATTTGCGTGTACATTTGACAAGCAAAAATTAGTTTACATATACAAGGGACCACTTGAAACAGTGATGACACAATAACAATGGCATTAAAAGTCGGGCAAACACATCACCGTCAGCAATAAATGAGTGAAAATGATATTCTAGCACACCCCATCACATATGTTCTTGTGGGTTAACATTTAAGACAATAAGTACCTTGGCTAGTTTATTTTAGAAGTTGCAAGTATTCCAAGTTGGTAGATTTCCAATCTTAAGTGATCCTTTGAACTATTACAACTATACAAGTACTATTCTGTTTACATATATTTTTAACTGAATAGCTACTGCCAATGTCCTGAGATAAGAGGAAAACAGACCTTATCAGCAGCCGCTTGTAGGGTAACATGATCCCCCCATTCACCTGTTCTGCAAGTGGCAAGGATTCAGTTAAAAAAATATATAAAAAATAATGAAACAATTCCTAATGCAAGCAATGGCAGTAAATTTTGTTTGCAAATAAAACAAGTCATATGCACTTAGATTATATTTTCTTTTAAAGATAAAGAGTAGTCACGACCCTGTATGAAGAAGCCTACTTGGATATTTTTTTGTAGTACTTCTTGTACTTCATTGGAACATAGCCTTCATACAGAGAGCGATACTCCTTCAGCTGGAATATGATAGACAACACAACTTAAGCATAAACGATAATGTGCAATTAACAATTTTTCTTGTAAGGGAGTTAAGGCATCCTAATCTACCCCTTGGATAATGTGGATTCCCTAAATTGCACCCATAATGTAAGGGAGTGTGTTTGTGTAAGGTTATGAATTGGGCTTATGCTTATATTTTATACGCCGCTTATGGCTTACATATCATGAGCTCATAAGCCCTTGCTAAGTGTTTGGTTTAGCATATACAATAAATAAGTTAAAATGACAAAAAATACATAAAAATAAAATGGGTGTAATTATTAAATGAGTCTATAAAAGTCTTTTTATATAATATTCTTATATAAGCCGACCCCTCCTTATATAAGCCACAAAGTTAGGGCTTACCAAAACCCTCTTATATAAGCTCGTAAGCCTAATCATATAAGCTTAGCCAAACACTTAGTTTCGGCTTATTTAACACATATAAGCTAATAAGCTCATAAGCCCATCATATAAGCTTAGCCAAACACCCCCTAAGTACAATTACATTGCACACAAAAAGCTAATTGAGATCCAAGAGCAAACCTGCTTGACAACCTCCTTTCGGACATGTTTATGATACTCGGGTGACCTGTAGAGCTGGTCAGAAATTGCACGGAACTGAAACCCATAGAAGAAGCTTGTATTAACAAAAATTGAAATATCGTATCCCGAAACATGAAGAAACAAGACACCGACAGATCACAGACCTGGCAATTTCCGTCACCAGAGACCCTCACTTCGTATAAACCATAAACATGTAACCTATAGAAAACGCAAATCCTCAGCATTGACGGTGAGAATAAATATGCTTTATATAAAAACAAGTAAACAACATCGAGCAGCTTAAACACATACCTCTGACTTAATCGTTGATGATCCATACTAGCATCGCTTATATTAGGAATAAAGGAATTAATCCGTGGTACATGCTGAAATTTTCAACCAAAGGTATATTAGATCATAACCAAAAAAAACAGTCGTATAAACTGCGAAACTTTGTGCTATCTTACGCAATGGTTCGAGGTTGGTAAGCCGCCTTCCAACAGAACCATCTAACTTAGCATACTCTTCCGACAACACAGCCGCAATCATCCCATCTCCTCAACATCTTGCTGACTACTCAACGAAGTCGAACTAGAACTTTCACCGACACTCGGTAAATGATCCGATGAAGAATGCACTTCATACGGACCATTTCCATTTCTCATCATATACAACAACCTTTTTCAAGTCCTAAATTTCGCAAACCTTAAAACCTAGCTTCATCATTAGAAATATAACATAAAAGTATTAAACTGCTAACAATTAATATAATGATTGAAATATAGAATCCTAGATCTAAGATAATATATGTAATGAATATCGTAGAAGATAGGATCAAAATATAGGTCAAAAACTTAACACAAGTCAAATTTGATATAATTATAGAATGAAATGAAATAAAGCTAGTATGATTAAGAAATGTGAAATATACCGTGAGATAATTAGGCAAACGTAGGGGCGAATAATTTGGGATAGATTAGATAGAGGGGATTAAAACTTAAAAGTTTTGTATGTAAAACAAGACAAAAGAGGTTAGTAAAATTGAGAGAGATAAAAATAAAAGCGTTGGGTTTTGTTGATCAACCGGTTATTGACTTTGAAGATATTTATGTTTTAGGTGGGTGATAACCGCACGGGACGGACACTGAAAATGACCCAACTTGCTAACGTAACAAATTAACAATAACAGTGTTACATTTATATGGGCTGAAGTTAACGAGCCATTTCGAATCATCTCGCGAGAACAGTCAATTAGATCACTTGTTTGTTATTCCTTCTATTCACGATATACTTTCCTAACCATTGATTAAGCAACTTTATCTTTTCTTCTAGTCACGTAATTACTGCATTCGCAAAAGTGTTTGGATGAGATGATGAAAAAGAAAAAGTAATTTTACCTTATAAAACTAAGTTTCAATCTTATAAAGTAAGCTTTCAGCTAGTTTTCAAAAATATACGATGTAGTTTGTTCTTCTTTTTTTTTTTTTTTTGTAAGAGAACTTTAAACAACCACTAAATCTGTTTTAGTTGAAGATATTGTTTGTTTCTCATTCAGCTCAAAAGTATAAACCTCGTTAAAACCGCTAATGCATTTGGAGGTTACGTCTGAATGTCCTCTAACTCAAAATCCTTGAGCCTCACTACCCATGACAAACTAGTTCCATAACACCCGTAATTTCCACATTCATAAGAAAAATAATATATCTCGGTTGAGTTTAAACTGTCTATTTTGGGTGTGACTACAAGGTAGCTAGAAAACACACGCATGATAATATGAGAACCGGTGACAGATACACAAACGCATATTTTCTTTCTAGCAGGGGGCATGCAACGGTACAATTAGTGTTAAACCATTAGATATCAGGAAAACGCTGAAAAGATATATAGAAACTAAAATATGCACAAAGTTTAAGTTAATACATAACAAAAGACTAAGATAGCTTGCAGAAAAATGTAAGGTATAACCTTAGCCATGACACCCAAGTTGACATTTTAAAGCAGTGTATTAACAAGTGGAAGTGCAAAAAAGATTGTTGGAAAATACATAGCAGCAGCTTTGAAAAAACTGGCTGAAACATAGAGCGAAGGAGAGTAATTTGTTTGTGTAAAGGGAATTGAACAATGCCTAACATATGCACTTCGGTCACACGTTAGCCAAATCCATATAAAACACAGCCTACCTTTGGCAAACAAAAGAATTTTAAAAAATCAAAGAACATATACATCCATATTCATTCCAATCCAGTCCCACTCAAATCAAACTATACAACACCTTCCTAGTGGCAGTGATTCTTTCCTCTTTTCCCCAATTACAACAAACATACACCTTCCATTACAAATAAAACCAATAAATGAGATGTGCTAATCCTCTCCGCTTGAAGTAGTCTCCAGCATATTTACACTTTCCTCAACCACCGGAATCCTACTCCAACCAGTTGGACTTCTTAATGACATCAACTTTGACCGGTCACCCCATAAACCATTGACATCCCGTCTATTTTTGTTGAAAACCATTGGCTTCGGCAAAAAACTGATGAACCATGCATGGGGCATCATCTCCCATACCAGCAACAATGTGCAAGTACTCTGTACCCAAAAACATTACAACATATGAGAAAATAAGTTCACAGATTACATCTTTTGATTCCATTCCAATCAGGAATGAGAATTCGCACAACCTTTGCCCTGGTAACAGCAGCTGAGGCTTTTGCTGCCAATGCTCGCATAAATGACTTCAAATCCTTGATTGGTGAATCTTCAATTGGCTTGATCAACCTTTAAAATAACACTCGTGTTATTCCGTTTAAAGAAAAGCCTACATGTTTCTTTTGGGAAATAAACTAGTTCAAGATACTCCTAGATTAGTCAACTGTTGATTCTTCTTAAGTCAACACTAGAGGACTTCATTCTTTTGCTGCAAGTCAAACTAACCTTTCTACTTCGGTGTTGACTCTTGGTAAAGTCGCAGATGATAAGGAACTATCTTTAGCTTCACCTGGATAAGAAGAATGAATCAGACAACTTCCAAATGCTGAACATAAAAGGGGCCACTTTGGCCCCCAATGAGACAAAAAAGGGTCAATTTGGGGGGTAACAGCATATCAAACGGGCCGGTATGGACTAAACAAACGAAAAGTTATACTCCGTAAAAACTTGCTAGTCAAAACAGGTCAGACTGGATTCTGTTTACCTGCTAACACCTTTTGTCCTTTTTCTTGAATTTTGTGAATAGCTATAAAGTATCAAATATGATTACAAAAGCTATACTATCTAAGATATTCTAATGTTCTGGAATTAAACGATTGAGCAGAGGTTGTACGAACTTAATGCTGTTGACCAGTTACCTCACCATTGTAAAGGCTAATACTTTTATTTTGGGTTACCTGAGTTCCGACTCGACATTTTGGATAGCCCGGAGTCGGCGCAGGTGAACCTATGTGGCTACAAGGGGATTAATTTTTTCCCAGTTGGATTCGAACCCTTGACTTCCTCTTTGGAAGGCTGGTATTCTTACCGCTTAGTCACCCTGTGGTTTAAAGGCTAATACTTTTGATGCTACAATATATTGTTTTAGTACTAAGTTTTATAAATATTTAAATTTCACTATATATGTGTTATTATTGATTTCAACAGAAAGGATTTTAACAGACCAGGGGCGCCTGGCTAGACATGTACCCATTTTGACTTGTCACCCAACCCGCCCATATTTCCACTTCAGACTTGGCATGTAATCATAAGCGGAACACATACATACCTTTTGGCTCATTGTGCCAGCAACGAAATCCCTATGAATACTGAAATCATTCCCAAAATAAACATAACTGTCCTCAAGATATCCATTACCTGATATAAAAAAACACGTAATGTCATACACTTTTAACAAGCATAGGGAGATAATATCAAAGATAAAGATGGATACTTCAGAGGAATTAAGAGACCTGACTATTCCTGAAAAGATAACAAATCCAGTAATAATTGAGAAAAAGGTCCAAGCTATCTGAAACATGGGGACTATAAGTATCGCATCAAACTGCGCTAGTCCTTCATTCAACCTTGCCATCATGCAGATCAGATATAGCACGTAGAACAACAGTCTTACTTGAATTTTTTTTTTTTTTTTTGCCATTATTAAAACCGATAGGAAAAAAATATCCTTCAGGTTTGCTACTAATCATTACCAAAAATCCAGCAGTACATAGAAACAACAAAAGAATTGAATACGTGAACCAGCTATCCAGCCTATATGAGCTTGACATGGACAATCTCAAAAGATTTGAACTGAAAAGAGGAAGAAAAATGATGTCTTAATATCAAATGATCCAAATTAGAAACCAAGATTACCGTAGCATTAATCAACAACTCACAGGGACTTTGCAAAAAGAACTGAACATGATCCTATGGCTCCTGAAACTACCGCATATGAAAATGGAATTAGTAATTTCCAGTAGGGCGAAAAATCCTTTCCTGGCATAGAGAGTAGCCATTCTCCTCTCCTGTTCATTAAAAAAAATTTAGAAAAAAAATTAGCTTCTACAAGAAACTGATCTTCGGAAATAATTTAATCTTATATAGGATAATGTGTTAACCTGTATACGTAGTGATGCATGATAACCACCACGACCAAAAGTAGACAGTAAAAGAGGAAGGTAATGTTACTATACTTCTCTGCTAACTGGTCTTGTGTGTACACTGTAATATTGACATAATTGTACACATGTGAGTGAATGACAACTAGAAATGTTATAATTCACTATAGGACATGAAACCGATGTTGTATACCAGGTGACTGGTGATTGCCAAAAGCAACAAGGAAGGTATTTCCAAGGACTATAAAAGTCGTAGCAACTACTACTCTGCATATGAAAAGGGTAAAATTGTTGTTAAAAACTCAATTCAAGTTATGACTAGGAGAAAAATATGATGTAGAACTTTAAAGCTTACTTAAGTCATGTTTTGTTAGGACAACATAGGCAAATGCGATGTTTGACACAAATTGGACAGAGCCCAATGCAGCAAGAAGTGACTGCTCAAACAGAAGACACATAGAAAATAGGAATGAATTATGATAGCGTGACAGGTAAAATGATTTTAAATGTTAGTTAAAAATGGGAATTTGTTATATATCTAAGTTCACTTCACTACAAATTCTTTTTTTTACAGACTTGGATTATGAATGTTTATTTTCACAATGTTTTGGAAAAGCAAAGTTTATAAAAAAGGAACTTGGATCTTGAATAAGCCTGTTTCCTAGAGATCAAAATAAACACATAGAAAATAGGAATAATTTATATAGCGAGACATAGGTGTAAAATGATTTTAAATGTTAGTTAAAAATGGGAATTTGTTATATATCTAAGTTCACTTCACTACAAATTCTTTTTTTACAGACTTGGATTATGAATGTTTATTTTCACGATGTTTTGGAAAAGCAAAGTTTATAAAAAAGGAACTTTGGATCTTGAATAAGCCAGTTTCCTAGAGATCAAAATAAACATAAGAAATAGAATGAATTATGTGATTGCTGGTGACAGGTAAATGTTTTAAATGTTAGTTAAAAATGGGAATTTGTTATATATTTAAGTTCACTTCACTACAAATTCTTTTTTTTACAGACTTGGATTATGAATGTTTATTTTCACGATGTTTTGGAAAAGCAAAGTTTATAAAAAAGGAACTTCGGATCTTGAATAAGCCGTTTCCTAGAGATCAAAATAACATCTTGACACTGACCTGAGCAGCATATCCGAATGATATAAAGTTAAGAGCGTTTCCAAAAGCAAAAAACAGTATACCTGCAAAACGGATTAAAATGGTATCAACGTGACACATAACTTACCAGAAAAGGTAACAGTTTAAAGAAAAAACATCAAAAAACTGTCACTTTACCAATTCTCCAAGACTGGAAGCTTATAATAGGCCGAAGTATCGTCTTTCCATTTACTCCTTCACCTAGCACGGCATGTCTTTCTCTCTACAATTTTTTGTTTAAAACTCAGATTAAACATGAATCCGACTATATATGCACTTTTAAGACCCGACACAGCTAATGCATGAAGGTTAAGAAGCTAACTCGTTCAAATTTAATGCAAGTGTCTTGACACAAATAATTGAAAACATTATAATGCGTAAGCTACAAGACGCTTACAATAGAGGTCAACGGCTCTAAAAAGTATGACAATAATTAGCTAGAAGAAACATGGAAAAACGCAATAATGAACTTATGACAAAAAGAAACGTGTAGGTACCCGTCGTTGACCCAATTTAAGAAGATTAGTTCCAAAGTTAATAGCAATGCTGCCGAAAAGATTAATAAAAGCTCATCACCACTCCCCATAGATAGTATATGCTCTCTGCGCAGCGGTGGAAATATACAATTGAGACGATACTATTGAACCGTAATGAATATACACACCTTCATAATTCTCTAACACCATCGCCGGCGAGTGATCCAAAAGAGCGGAAAAATAATAGCTGCATGGCATTTATTATTCAAAGCAAATAAAAACACATGCATTCAATGAAAGTACAAGCTAAAGTTAATCATAGCAAACAATTACAGTAGTAGCATAATAAATCAGTTGTGATACTAGTAGGCAATTAAAGTTGAAACAGAAATTGTTGATATTATTATTGTTAGAAGAAGAAGATCTAGTTTTGATGATGATGATGATGATGATAAAGTTGGCCAAAATTTTAGAAAATTGAATGTGTCGGTGACCTAGATCAGGTGGTTAAAATAAAGGAACATAAATTCTAGATCGTGGATTCAATGTCCAAGAATTGTAACTTTAGAAACAAGATGATTAGCTGTTTATTAAATCTTCAAGAGCTGATATTTGAAATATGTTTGCTATAGAATGTAATGATTCGATTGTTATAAAATGGTGATGTAGAGAAAATTGAGATTATTCGTGGAACTAGTACGAATTCAAACAAGAATTTGAAATGAGAATTAAAACAAGGGTGGGTGTATTATTTTGACTCCCAAAAGGGTTTGGGGGCTGACAGGCAGCAGGTCGTTGTTTGTTTTGTTTTAATTTTAAGGGGTAAACGAGGCACATGTGATTTTACAACGCACCCAGCAACAACAACAAGCCAGCCAGCAAGCCGTCGGCGACAATAACCATACCAAACCAAACTAAAGTGTTGCATTTTACTCAAATGCCCCCATGGAGTTTTTTTACGACTTTTCTTGTTTGACTTTTAGTTTTTGTGTTTCGAGAAGAACAGCAAGTTGACGCAACATTTCCTAAAGTTACGCTATGACCGATCATATATTTTTTTCTTTCTTTAACGAACCGATCAAATACTTAAGAATATATTTTTAGGGCATGTACGCAAAGTATACGAGAGGGCGAAAAAGACATACTGTATAATTATATAAAATTTTAAAATACGTGATGCCAGTATCTTTATACATATTTGTGTCCCGTGGTAGTATGTTGTTATACCACATTGATTAATCATGTGTTATATAGGTGTGCATAGTTATTGGGATGACGATCGTTTTGAGATTATTTTTATTTTTTTTGGATCATGAGCAGAGAGCAGAGCGTGTTTTTTTAATGGTGTGTTATATGAATGTTATTGGAGAAGATATTTATTTTATGACGACGCCTATAATAATTATAAACGTTAACCGTACTTGACGCTCTTAAAGATGAAAGAAAAGCTACATACGAGTTGATTTTATTAAAAAATAATTAAATTTCTCATATGGTTAATTCTTCCTCGCCAGATCTTTAAAGATTCATTCTATTTAAATCTAGGGCTCCAGCTAGATTTTTATTCTTTCTTTTAAATTTACCCTAATTAAACAAATTTATCTTACCAACCACGAGACTGTCATTCTATCTATTACAATAATATGGAACAAATCATTTTTAATTAAGGGGTTGACGTTGTTTATTTCTTATTTTAGTTGGATCCAGGTCAAGTTTACACTTTTAGGTGCCTCATAAAGATAAAACTAACTATTCCTTCCAGCCAAAACATGAAACAACACTTCTGATTGACCGATCCAAAAAAATATTTCTCAATAAATCATTAATCTTAATCTACTTTCGCCCCAGAACATTTACAGCATGCAAAAAACAGCTCCAATGTTGGTCAACAAGTTCCGCTTACTTTGCATGCATTCTAAGTTTCAAACGATTAGAAGAGTAGTCGAGCACTTCCATTAAACAATGAATAATCACTTTTCAATATTCCCTATTGAAGGACTGATAAAAATACATAAAATCTATGATGATAATTACAATAAGCCGGTACTTGAGCTAATTAGTTACAATGTATACTCCTCACTTACCGGTTACCATCTACATATATTATGCCCCAGCCATAAACGTAAAAGGGTATGCGGGTTGCTGCTTGCCCTCTCATCCGAATGACCAAAAAATGAGTTCATGCGGAATTGACTAATTGTTACAATCAAAAAGGCACTTGCCAATTCTCCGCATCTCTTACATTTGTGCATTATAGCACACTATAGTATTGCAGCTATAAGGCTGCATTGTTCGGGGTTTGGGTTTAAACACATGTGTACACAAAAGTAGCTAGGTTCCCTCATACCGGCTTGTTTATGCATCATATACAAATAAATTTGATTGCTTTGGTGACATTTCGTCATCTCTTGTATCTTAATCAGGGCTGTAACGCAGAATGAAAGTTCGCTTAACAATCTGGAAGATCCAAGAACGAACCTGAATCCCCTTCCCATTTGGTAGATCTATAAGTAATTCCGCCTGTATCACACCAACCCATCTCAGAGTAGAAACGGAAACAAGAAAAGGTGCAGTATTCATCCATTTACTTCTGAATGGGTCAATTCAGGTTATGTTTCATCTCTATGGGGTCAAACTGGTAAAATTGATAATTTTTTATATAGCAATAAGAAATGTGTCAAACCTACAGGAAATCGCACAAGTGACTTAAGACCTCCTAAATCATTTATTCCTGATTAGACTAATTTTGATCTTGTATAATACAATTAATTAATCTTACGCTAATAGTGTATAAAAAAATACTACTATCGACAATAACTGTTTTAGGCCAACTCGACCCCATTTGACTTGTACCAAAAGCTACCCTTTTTTACCTAAAACTGCTTTGATGTTTTCCTGCCTGTCCGACCCGCCCATTTTGCCAGATTTACAAAGAAGTAACAAGTCTTGTACCTTAATCTCATCTCCTTGAAACTCAAGCATATTGCGGTGAATGTCTGACAGCATGGCATCTCTTATCATCTTGAATACCTGTTCATATATTTGTTGTCATTGATACAGTTTCCCTGAAATGTAGATTTTATGATCCTCTAATATCTTGCTGGCATTCTCTTCACATAAAGTTTTTTCAGTTAAAACTTCCATAGCAGGTAAGCTCTTTTCCATATTGCCTTCTTAATTCACTGTGGAATTGCACAATACTCACATGCTTGTGTTGCAGCTTTCTCGGCATCCTTAACTACTTCTATGGGATTGTCCAGATAGTTTATGTATTCGGAAGAGAGACGAGGGTTTATATCCAACTCAAGCTGACATAAAACAAAATGGAGATATATATCAACATATTGACTAAGAGTTTAAGTTAGATATGGCAAGAGATAAATGGATCAATTTGGTTGTCTTTAACTCAAACGGGGGAATAAAAAGTTTTGACTTAATAAGGGGAACAGGTTCAAACGGGTCAAAAATGCTCAAAGTCTTTAATTTTATGATTACAAGTTATAACATTTAAATCGTTGTGATTCAATAAGTTAAATTATTAATGTAAATATAGGTTTTGTAAACACATTTTAACTATTAACTATTTATAAGAAATGAGATATTCTTGACAGATTTGTAAGGAACGGGACGAGTTCGGATGAACATCAACCTGTATTAAGAAGCAAACAAGATTTTCATTAATTTATTAGAGCAAAAAATGTTAGTAGATTGCAAAAGCATATATGAGAAGATATTCATTATCACATAAGAAATAGAAAGAAAGGTGAAACAGATACCATGGATAAGCTCTCGAAAAGCATTTTCAAAGAACAGATCCAATGCCTACATTGCCAAATCTCCTGTTTGTTGCACACCAAAAATATTACCAAAACCCCTAATAGTCATGTCTTCCTTTCTGCAAGTTGCAAGCTTGCCAAGATCACCACACTCTTCAGAGCTGCAAGCCTTTTCTGTAGAGTTGCAAAGGTTGTATATAGTACTATTTTTGTATCAAGTCTCAACAGTAGTTTTTCAGATTTACAAAGAAATGCAGAATTTACAATTTTAGTTCGAAGTAATATAATGTTACCATGCATCCATGTCAAAATGCCAACTCTAATGCAAATTTGGGTTGTACGCACACGTGCCCGGTGCAATCAGAGTATGTTATAATCTTACGGCGTAAAAAAACTAAATAAATTAAACAGGGTCGAAAGTCTCCCAATACTTGATGCATAAAAAATGGCTATATCTTATTCTAAAGAAACAAAAAATTGTTATAAAAAATAATATGTTTGTAATTAGATTTGACGCACTACTTGTTCACATTAATAATCTAAATCTTTAAAGATCATACCTTTGCTTCTGGAGAAAGCAACAACTTATTGGGGTAGTATAGATGAGCATGAGCTTCCTTATTTGACCTTCCCACCCTTCCACGCAACTACACCAACAAAATTATAAAAACAAGTTCACGAATAACTTGTGATGACTGATGATAACAATAAAAAAAATTGACTAAAAAAGCAAGAAAGAATGTATCCAACAACAAACCTGATACAGTTGTGCAAGCCCGAATTGCTGAAAGTCTTGGATTATGATGGTGTTAGCATTTTGAATGTCGAGCCCACTCTCTACTATATTTGTGGAAACTAGAATCTTTATTTCTCCATCTACAAATCTTGTCATGGTTTTCTCCAGCCGTTTTGAATATAGCTGCACGAAAGTTGCATAATGGTAAATATAAAGTAATTATTATCTAGTATCAGTGGACAACGACATAATGGTAAGTCCTTCTGCAACTAGTTTACTATGCACATAACAGAAACGAATATTTACCTTGTCCATGAGCAAGGGCAATTTAACACTGAAATGTCTTCAAGCGAAATGCCATATTTTAAAAACCTGTTCAAGACCTGTGAATGGTAATAAATTTTATTTAACTAGACCACCAAGAAAACAGCAAAAGCATATACAAAGAGCCCGGGTGAAGTGTCTTTCAACAATAGGCAAATTTGAATAGGTAACCACTTTTACCTTGAATACGTGGCAATACATAGAAAACTTGGCCTCCACGGTCCAGCTCAAAATTGATTGCTGATATAACCTTTTCCTCACTATACTCCGAAAGATGGGTTTTAATAGGAACTCTTTGAGGAGGCGCTGTTGAGATCAAACTGAAAGATTATATAAGAAAAAAGTGTTTTATTCCACAGATAAATTGAATGCTCAAATTTTCACAATCCTAAATCATAAGATACGTGTATAAATCAGATATGGTGTCAACTTGCAATCACGAAAGCCAGGTTTAGGCTAAATAAAGGGTCCTTGGTATAGGCGTTGCAGAAAGAGTGAGAACATCAACTGAAGTTTTGAATGAAGCAATCATTTCCTTCTGCTTGACACCAAACCTCTGTAAACCAAAAACACGTGTTATACATTGAACTTGATTGCCTCATGTTTGCATTTTATAATTTTCATATGAATGATTGATGGTAAATGATATATTGAATTTTTGATATTATGGCAAAAAAAAAAGAGGAGAACCTTGTTCTTATCAACTATCAGAAGACCTAATTTATCATATGTGACACGGCTGCCAAGAAGTGAGTGAGTTCCAATAATGATATCCAGCTCACCATTTTGGATCAAATGAAAATACTCCTCCCTCTCAGTTCTGGTCTGCATGCTGTAAAATGTTAGGCCCATAGCGACATTGCTAGTTGAGTACCATGACTATAGGTCGTAATATGGACTCATTTACTTTGTGAATGGGTTAATTTGGGATGCGTTTAATCTCAAACGGGTCAAATAGGTTGAATCAGAAAAATTAGCTAAAGGGGAAAGGGTCATATGGGTTGAAAGTCGTTCAAAATCTATTTTTAAGGCATAGAACCTCCTAAACCATATTATTCAATAATTTAAATTACTGCTGTAATAATATTGTTTCTGGTAATCATAATTAAAGTGCGTTCATGTTTGTAAGAAATGGACACGAAAAAAGGTTTTTGCAGGCTCAAACCTAACCAACCGTTTTGCACATACTTTCAAATTGTACCATTTCAACCCAGCCCAGATTTAATCTGCGACTCAAAATTGTTTTTAGTAATCATAGTTAACACGTTCATGCTTGTAAGAAATGGACAAAAAAGAGGTTTTAGCAGGTCAACCTAACCTGCCTGTTTTGACGCATACTTAAAAATGTCCCGATTCAACCCAGCACAGATCTAATCTGTGACTTAAAATTCATGACCAACCTCTTGCCAAAATCTAAACATGACCCAAAAGACCATATAAGGCAGCCTGATTACAAGTTTGTTTGGTCGAGCAGAATTAAAGTGTGCCTTGTAGCGATCATAGTATCTTTAATTATTGTTTCTAAAGTCAGTATGATGTAGTAACCATAAAACTTATAAAATGCCTTGCATCAAAATCTAACCACATGATACAGCATAAGATAGAAAAATTGATTGTTATTTTAACCTGAAATTCTGCTCTATAGCCCAACTCTAATGTTGGGGTTCTGGAAAATCTCTCTGAAATAACACCAAAAATGCTGTCTGAGCAATACAAGGTTTGGTGCTAATCCATTTTGCCTGCTTTCCAGACGAACCACACAAAAAAAGAGCTCGTTGAGCAATTTGTCTTCCCAAAATCAACATCTCCACATATCAATCGATCCATTGAGTTTCTCTCTCTGTCAAATCCTTTATCAACGTCAATAAAGCTTGTGTCTGTCGGGGGGTGGGTTTATAAGGAAATTGGGTTACCCCGGTTGTTACGGGGGGGGGGAGCGGCAAAAATTCAGCCATTGCAGGATATTTTGGGGTTTGGGGGTCTTCTTAATTTAGCTGTTTTAAATAAACCTCCATCAGATCCCCCAACAAATACCATTTTTGAATTGCAAACCTTTCCTTTAACCTTGTCTTCTCCCAAACGCTTGTGTCATTTGTGTCTGCATCTCCCCAACCTCGAGGGTGCCGAGCTATTTCATTTGGACTGAAACTAACAATCCAAACATCATTTTAGTTTCAGCAAGATAACCGATATGCAGGCGATGTTTGTTTAACCTTATTTTTGGGCTTATGGTCGTTTCGGCTTATGTTTCATAAGCACATTTTTTGCAGCATAGATTGAAACTCATTGGCTTATAAGCTTATTATGTCATAATAAGCCAATAAATTTCAAGATAAGTCGGGAAAATGAGCTTTAACATAAGCTGAAACAACATAAGCTTAAAAAATACCCCCGCAGACTGGTTGTTGCTTTGGATGTGCAAAATTCCGATTATTTAAAAATCTACAGTAAAATGACCCATATAACAGTAATCCAAAACTAAGGATAACCAAATAATAAGCTGTTAATGTTTGGCAAAACTAGCAGTAGAAGGCAATAGATGTTTGCTATGGCTGTTTGGATTTATAAACTGTTTGGTTAATCATGTGTAGAATGACGTATATGCTAGAAAGCTAATGCTTCGCTTCTAATAAACTAGGTTTCAAATGGAGCGTTTGATACAAAATCCAAATGCTAAACATTGTTGCCAAACAAGCATGTATATTGTATTTTAACATAAACGCTTATAAAAGAGCTAGTCGCCAAACAGGGCGGGTTAAACTAGCACGAGACACCAGGTTTGTTCTCAATTGAGTAGAATGAGAAGTAACTGTAACCATAATTTGAAATGCATCAGTTAAATTAAATGCATCTCCGTTCATTAGAGGCATCGTCTAATCGCTTCGAACTGGATTTGAAGTGAAAAGATGAATAAGCAGCACTAGAACAACATTTGAATGTAGGAGGCACGAAAAATACATAGCATTCACCTATTTTGATGAGATGCAATCTCATATCATGTATATGCATCTAATTTGAGCTATGAAAAATTCTTTAGGCTGCATCTAAATGAATAGAGATGCAACTATTCAAGTCGTCGCATTTCGAATGTGTGGTTATACTTACTTCTCATTTTAAGTTTTCTTGTCCTACTCATACTTATAAGCCAACCCCCCCACCCCCCCCCCCCCCCCCCACCCCCCCCCCCCCCCCCCAAAAAAAAAAAACCCCACCAACTGGAAAATGACGTATAATATTTATTTATATATCAACTATTATATAGTCACTAATCATATAATCATTTTATACCATAATGGTACAAATATTTATAACGATCTTGTGAAGAAGACGTAAGGTTATTTCGATTTAAAGAAACTTGGAGGCTGCTTAACAGGCTGCTTGCAACACGTCGGCATATATGAATTTAAACATATATCAAAAGGAACGGAAAACTCCCTTCGGTTATACTCGTAATCGACATAAACCTCCCGATGCACACTTTCTTTATTGGACAACATAATCCCCTCTTCTAAACTAATCGGGTCCACTTTATAACTGATTACACCATCACTTCCCTCATTTCCACTACCTAAACGACCTCGTTTCAGCTCACGCAACCCCCGTTGCTGTTGTTGTTTAACCACCTGTATATACTTGTCAACTTCTTCGTCAGTTACAACGGTTTGTTTATTTTCGGAATGTGGTTCGGGGTTGTTGTAACGGCCTGAATTGCGTTTGGTGAAGTGGTCTTTGAGTATGCGTTCGTTGAATGATGAAATTAGGTCAGTTTCGGTTTCGTCGTTGTTTTTGTTGTTTTTTTCGAAGCGTGCTACTCGGTCTGGTGTGGCGATGGCGGTGATACGGTGGTTGAGGTGACGGTGGTGGTGGTGGTTGGGGAGTGGTTTGAGGAATGGTGTGTAGAAAGTGAAGGGGAGGTGTGGAGGAGGGTGGTGGTGTGGTTGGTGGTTGGAGGGTGTTCTCAATATGTGTGGGGTGGGGTGGTGGGTGGTTTAAGTGGTTTGGCCGCCATTGCCGGAGGTGGTTATGGTGATAAGCCGAAGAGACAAGGGTGAGTTCGTGTTTTTTAGCTTTCTTTAGTTAGTACAGTATTTTTTTATGGGATATACGAAAAATTAATAATAAATTAAAATGACACTTTTAGTACTTTTGTTTATTTTTTTACTTTTTTTTTTTGTCTTTTATAAAGCGCATATGTTTAGGCTACTCTTCATCGGATGCTTTCAGGCGTCACATTAAATTCTTTATTTTCTTACTTTTTTACTCTACTTCCCTCTCTCAATTTTACTATTATCAATCACAAAAACATCTCCACCAGACAAACCATTTTTCTTATTAAAAACTAAAACTTTTATTATTCAATAGTTATATAATGTTACATTATTAAAATTAAAAAGTGAACGCGTTCGGGAATTTTTATAAAACGTAAACATTACATAGATAGATTAAAAACGTGAAATCAACCGAATAGCCTCTGCTTGAGTATCGCCTTTAAGTCTTCATCGGTCGTCGACTCATAGAACGCTTCGTCCACTTTGACGGTTCTCCAAACAGTTGGATATTTCCTAGCTTCGCAACCTTACAGTTCCAGCTCCTTGTTTTGATCCGCAATAACTCCATCATTTCTTGGTCTTGATGACTTCATATAACGTCAACTTTTATCCATCATTTATCACGAAATTAACTAACCACTTTTGATATAATTATTGCAAGAATGGTGTATTAATTGTTAAAAGTGTTATTTGCAGTATTTGAGGACGTGATATGTTGAAGACATGCTAAAAGACGTTGATTTGGATGCTAAACGAAGAATTGAAGATTACCCCATTCTGACCAATACGCCGTATCCAGGAAAAGAGATATTGCGTATCAGCGCCAAGTCTTCACAAGTAAACGCGTGTTCACAATTCCCAATACGACGTATCCACCTTCTGCCATACGCCGTATCCATGAAGATAACTATTCAGAGACACGATGATATTTGTATTTTGGGAATGTATATTAAACTAATCTTAAACTTTACGTGCACTCCAAGGGATACACCATAATACACAATATTGGCCTAGCCTAATACCGCGTATCCAGCATTTTTCAGAGGTTATAAATAGAAGACTCAAAAATGTGTTTTTAGTGTGCAATATCATATTCTTCATACCTTACTCATAAAAGACGATTTACTGAAGAGAAGAATAGCAATAAAGGTCAAACATTGATCGTGATTCCATAGAAGACACCGCGTAATTTACTTACTCTTGTAATCATTTAATTTTTGGTATCGTTCGGTAAAACGTTTAGTTTACCTTGGTTATTTGATCACGCTTGTATAATTACAATGGTTATGGGCTAATACCCTTGGGTATTTTTTTTTGAACTGCGAATTTGATTAGAGACAATAGCCTGCCATCGTATATAGAATCTTTAATGTTTGGTTTGTTTTTTTAAAATCGATTTATAAATTTATCGTGAAGTTTTAATTTTGATTATCATATGATTACTTGTTGACGTGTTTGAATATGAGACCTATATTCAAATGGGTCTAGTTACGTAACAAGCGAGTAGATACTGTGGCTACGCTCTCCGATATCGTGTTTTTTTTACTAGACAATTGGATCACAAGTACTTTCTGTCTTTGTCTTTAAATTAAGAGTTTAGTTGGACCGGCAGGTGACCCGTAATGTTTCAACAAGTATGTTCTTGATTAATTGATAAAGATTTGAATAGTGGACTACCAGTATATAAAATACCGTCAAACAGTAAGTGGGTAAGCTGGTTGGGCTAGGGTTTATCATGTCCCAGTGCTATTATTCCCTAGTTATATTATAATTAAACTAATGGATGCTTTATGCGAACAAGTTTTTGTGACAGGATTCAACGTGCTGTCTTGTCTTAGGATGAAGTCTCCGCCCCTAAGTTCTTAAGAATGATATGCACTTCGAAAATAGAAATCATTGCACTAAATAAACAAACCAGCATTTAATCGGATTTATATGGCTAATACAGTTTCTATTATTTGGCTTGCACCGCTCTTTTAACTTCTGATTGTTTTCTTGAATGTTTTAGTATTAGAACTGAGTAATGTCACCATTACAACTGTGCAGTCTCCAGGCTAACCCCTCCCCCCTCATCCGTTAGAGGTTATAGCATAGGACTTAACTAGTATATTAGAATTAACGTTAGCTAAAATAGTAATTAAAAACGGATTAGATTTTATGGTTAAACAACTCGCTCTTCGTGTTCGACTCACCTAATTTCCACAAAACTACACCTGATCGGGTCACTGCCCGTTAAGTGTTGTTTTATGATAAGGTCGGCTAAATATTAAATGGAAAACTTGGTAACTAATAAATTGACCCTACACGACAGCACATCAAGTTTTTGGCGCCGCTGCCGAGGAGTGAAAAAGTTTAACCTTTAATTTTATTAGTATTTCTAACCATTAGTTTAGATTAATATTAGTGTAATTTAATTCTATTTGTAATTGATTTAATTGTGTTGTTTAATCCTGCAATTATTTAATTGTTTTCTAAAAGTATCATGTTCTGACAGATCAACATATACGTCGTATCTAAACCAGTTGGATACGACGTATCGACCTTTCCACTCAGAACAGCGTATTGACTTCTACAATATAAACGGTATATCTGTTCTTCCAAACAATATGACGTATTCTGTATAATCAATACGGCGTACTGACCTTCAGCAGATAATACGGCGTATTCAAATCAATAGAATACGACGTATTGCTCATTTGATACACTAGCAAAACTTAATTTGATTTTTGTGTTTAATTTTCTGTATTCATTCCAAAGAGCCTATCCTACTGATTTATTATCTTTTTTTCAGGTGATGCATGACAAGGAGTTCCACTAAGGAACTAATTACACCTTTTGAAAACTCGAAAAGTGCATTTCGCTTAAAAAAGAGGCTCTACGATACACCTGGTCTTGTGGAATCAAGTTCGCTAGAGCTCGATTTATTTTTCTGAATCCAAGACATTTAATCCAAAAATTATGAGGATAACAATGGAGAATACATGAGCTAAGGACCGTGGAAATATGGGGGCAGGGTTGTTAGGCCAAGATTATGACAAATTCATATGAAATTAAAAGGGCAATATCTCAAGGAGCTTCGCGAAAATACTTTCAGCGGTTCAGAACATGAAGACGCAATGAACACAAAAAAAGTCCTTGAGATCGTTGACTTATTTCATATTCCAGAGGTTACTCAAGATCAAGTAATGCTTCGAGTTTTTCCGTTTTGTCCTTAACTAGGAGCTTGCAAGTCGATGGCTCAGGAATGAACCATCAGGTTCAATCACAACTGATGAAACCTTAAAAATAATAGTTTTCATGAAACAAGTACTGGCCATCCTGCTCACACGGCAAAGAAAATGGAAGAGATAAACAATTTCCAGCAAGAACCGGATGAAAGTCTCTTCCGAGCCTGGGAAAGATTTAAGGAACTTTTGATGAAATGTCCTCAACATTATTTAACTGATATGCAAGAAGTTATCTTATTCTATAATGAGTCTAGGCTCGAGGTTCCACCAGAAAAATCCTTGACTCCTAAGGGGTCATTCCACTAAAACTGCTGTGATGCAAAAATAACCATCCCAAAAGAAATGGACTGACGAATAATCTAACAAATGGCCATAACAGAACATCCCAAAAGCCAGAAGTACTAAAACTTTTGACGGGCTAGCTGCTATTCAAGCCCAACTCAATAACCTCGGAAGAGAGATCAAGAAAGTCAACGAGAAATTTACGCTTGTGACAACCGTCAATTTCGAAACATATTTAAATATAAATCATATTTATTATACATGGTTTTTCGTTATAAACAAAATTATTTTTAAATATACTGAATTATCAAAAACGACACCCACTAAATTACATTTTCTCGACTCGGGACTCTAAATCAATTTGATATTTAAAAGACTATTCAGACAACTTTTTAGTTTTGACCGAGACCCAGAAACGTCAGAGGTGACTGAAATGCCCTCGCAACGATTTTAGAAAACACAAAAATAATTTAAATTTTATTTAATTATCAGTTTTATTTAAATAAAAATATTTAATTAAAATACTTAAACAATTTAATTTAAAAGCGTATGTTGATAACGCGAAATATACGGGTTAAAAGTTATTTTTAGTTTTATTTTCGGTCGAGACGTAACCGGTTCATAAAATAAATAACGAATATTTTATAACATGTTATAAATATATAATATAAAATATTATCAAGTAAATACTCATTTTTATCAGAAAAATGATTTGAAAAAACATGGCGCATGTTTCGGTATTGATCGACGTTAATAGTCCAAATGAGTCCGAAGACGATAGTTTATCAAAATAATACTCCAAAGTTACACGTTAGGTCCCTGTGAAATATTTACAAAGTTAACCCCCCAACTATTATACCTTTTCTATTAAATTTTAAACTTTTATTATATATATAAATTTTTATATATCATTTTTTTCATTTCCATCTTATATACACACACACATACACCATCTTCTTCCTCTCTCTCCCTTCCCCATGCCGCCACAACCCTCCTCCGGCCACGCCGCGTCGCCGCCGGAAAAAACTTTTCGGTGGCTTTTCAGGCCACTCCAATATTGCTACCTTTCCTGATCTATTCGATCCACCCTCACCGCGCCTCCACGCGCCTTCCTTATCTACCACCTTCACGGCTGCCAACCACCACGACCGCTCCACCACCTATCACACCCATGGCCACAGCTAACTCCTCCCACAGCGACTATCAACACATCACCCTTATAAACAACACCATCTTAACCATCATCATTGTCATCACCTCACCTTCATCACCACTTCCACGACGCCAATCGTCATCATCACTAGCCGTGCCACTTCCACTCCACGCCATCAACCTCATCACCTCCTACCACACAAACGACCGCAAGGGTTGCGTTGGTTTTTTTTAGTTTCGCACCAGCTCGGGTGCGTTTTGGTCTTCATGTTACATCGAGGGATGTTTGATCGCGTTGGATTTGTGGTTTGTGTTTTCGACCCATTGGGTGCCGTTGGGTTCGCGGGACCGCCGCCCACTGGGTGGGTTTGGTTTATTGTTTTTCCAGCCGTTTACGGGTGGGTCGGGTTCGTGGGGTTCACAGCCGGGATAGCCGGGGTGCGTCGAGGGTGTTCGTGTCGGGTTTAAAAACAGCCGAGGGGCTGTTTGGTTTTCAACGGTTAGGGGTAGGTTTGGTTTATTCTCAACAGTTAGGTTTTTTTTTTAACGTTTGGTTTTTGTGTTAACACCCAATACAGGGTTGTTTGGCGACAGCAGGCAAACCAGGTGTGTTTGGTTTTGGGTTTAAGCCGAGTATGATGTGTTTGTTTTATTGGTTATAACAGAAAAGGAGTTTTTGTTCCTATGTGTTTGGTTTGGTATAAATCGGATAATAAAAACTTTAAAAGATTTCATATATACATTTATATATTAAACCGGATCTAAATGTGGTATTGGTTAAATAAATATTTTATTTATTATTTCTGTTTCTGTGTTTATAATAACTGTTAAAAGATGTGTTTGGGTTTGCAACATGTATTGAATTGAGGGAAAACAATTAACTTTTGTTAATATGGAAAACGTTAAATAATACGAATAGGTTCAATGCCACAGATTTTTATATATTGATACGCTAGTAATTTTATACAAATCTTACTTTAATTATTATCTTGAAAAGAACGAATCAAATGCCTTAAGAATTATTAGATCGTGACGACCAGATAAACGAACGAAAACTATAATTTTTGGAAATTTCATTTATCTAATCCGTAACTTTAAAACGTGCGTTTATTTTTTATTAAGAAAAACTTTTATTTAAGCATTTTGGGGAATATTCGGACGCGTGTCGAAATTATTTAGTTTCTTTTATTTATATGTATTTCTTATATAATACTCGGAAAGTATTATATAATTGGACCATTTTATTTTAATTGACACCTTTTAGATGTAAAACATGTCGCGTATTATATACGCTTTGAATTATTCTTATGGCGGTGTATCTTGTTATATAATTCACGGTATGAATTATATACTCGGTTATTTAGTGAAGAGACTACAGACTCAGATGGCAGAGTTACATAGACAACAGGGACCCGCTAAGGGTCCTGCACAGCCAGAGCTACCAGAGGAGGTTGGTAGCAGTTCCTAGATCATGATATGACTAGTTATTTTGTATATAGCCTACTAAGTATTACGGGTTCAATCCTGGCTAGTAAGGCTTTAGGTTGTTATGTTTATTTTGTAACCTAATCGTTGTGATCGTTTTGTATCTGAACCAATCATGTATGTTTTCCAATTATATATAGAATGGTGGTATTATGTCATGTCTATAATTGAATTTGTTGTGAATGAATGTTGATTTGGTTATATCATTATTGATTACAATTCAGTTGTATATTTCACTGTGTGATGTGATCTCACTTTATTTAGCATGCATATGTCATGTCATGGTTATGATTTTATGAAATCTAACGGGTATTAAATTTTCTTTTGATTGAAGAAAATGGCACCAAAACAAACCACAAGGTTAAACACAACCCTAGAAACAACCAACACCACATCTGTCACTAATGCCCATCTTCAGGCAATGATTGATCAAGGCGTTACTGCCGCTTTGGTAGCACATGATGCTAACAGAAGTACGAATGGCGATGATAGCCATAATTCAGGAACATGTGTTAGAAGGATAGAACGATCTCCTCGTGAATGTACTTACACTGACTTTCTTAAATGTCAACCATTAAACTTCAAAGGCATGAAAGGATTTGCCGGTCTATCTCAATGGTTTAAAAGGATGGAGTCTGTTTTTCACATCAGCAATTGTACAGTTAAGAATCAAGTCAAGTTTGCTACTTGCACTCTCCATTTAGTTGCTTTAACATGGTGGAACACTCATGTCAAGATAGTTGGTCATGATTGCCGCTTACGGTATGCCTTTGAAAACACTCATGAAAATGATGACTGACAAATACTGTCCTCGAAATGAGATCAAGAAACTAGAAATAAAGATTTGGGATCTGAAGGTGAAGGGTACCGACTTGACAAGTTATACCTAACGCTTTCAGGAATTGGCTTTGTTATGTGGGAGGATGTTTCCTGAAGAATCTGATAAAATTGAAAAATTTGTCGGTGACCTTCCCGACATGATTTATGGGAGTGTAGTGGCGTCTAAACCAAAGACAATGCAAGATGCAGTTGAAATTGCAACCAAGCTAATGGATAAGAAAATCTGCACATTGGCCGAACGCCAGACAGAGAGTTAAAGGAAGTTTGAGGACACATCAAGGAACACTCAGAACCAACAACAACAGAACAAGAGGCAGAACACTGGTCGGGCCTACACTGCAAGGACTGGTGAGAAGAAGCCATACGGGGGATCTAAACCCCTATGCGCTAAATGCAATTATCACCATGATGGTCCATGTGCTCCAAAATGCCACAAATGCAACAAAGTTGGCCATTTTGCCCTTGACTGTAGGAGTACGGTAAATGCCAACAATGCTAACAATCAGAGGGGCATCGGGTTGGGTCAGAGACCTACTTGTTTTGAGTGTGGAGCCCAAGGGCATTTTAAGAGGGAGTGTCCAAAGCTAAAGAACAACAACAATCGTGGTAACCAAGGTGGAAATGGCAATGCTCCAGTGAAGGTGTATGCGGTAGGCCGTGCAGGGACTAACCCAGACTCAAACGTCGTGACATGTACATTCATTCTAAACAACCGCTATGCTTCTGTCTTATTTGATACTGGTGCCGATAGAAGCTTTGTGTCTACTGCATTTAGCTCCCAAATTGATATCACGCCATCTACCTTAGATCACTATTATGACGTTAAACTAGCCGACGGGAGAATAATTGGGTTGAACACTATCCTTAGGGGTTGTACCTTAAATTTCCTGAACCACCCATTCAACATAGACTTAATGCCCGTAGAACATGGTAGTTTTAACCCTATAATTAGAATGGACTGGTTGGCGAAGTACCAAGCGATCATTGTTTGTGCAGAGAAGATTGTTCACATCCCGTAGGGAAATGAAACTCTAATCGTTTGCGGTGACGGGAGTAACCGGGGGAACAAGACTCGTTTGAACATCATCTCGTGCACCAAAACATAGAAATATTTGTTAAAAGGATGTCAAGTCTTTTTGGCACATGTTACTAAGAAGAAGGCGAAAGACAAGTCGAAGGAGAAGTGACTTGAGGATGTATCCATTGTTTGAGATTTCCTGAAGTATTTCCTAAAGACTTGCTGAGTCTTCCTCCGACTCGACAAGTGGAGTTTCAAATTGATTTGGTACCTGGTGCTGCACCTGTAGCACGGGCACCTTATCGATTGGCGCCTTCCGAAATGAAAGAGTTGTCGGAGCAACTGAAAGAGCTATCCGACAAAGGCTTTATAAGACCTAGTTCCTCACCCTGGGGAGCTCCGGTCTTGTTTGTCAAGAAGAAAGACGGGTCATTCAGGATGTGCATTGATTACCAGGAATTGAATAAACTAACGGTGAAGAACCGTTATCCACTCCCAAAAATTGATGATTTATTTGATCAGCTTTAAGGGTCGAGTGTCTACTCGAAGATCGACCTAAGGTCGGGTTATCACCAACTGAGGGTTCGAGAAGAAGACATTCCGAAGACTGCTTTTAGAACCCGTTACAGCCATTATGAATTTCAAGTTATGCTATTTGGTTTGACAAATGCACCTGCCGTATTTATGGATCTCATGAATCGAGTGTGCAAACTATATCTGGATAAATTCATAATTGTCTTTATTGATGATATTCTGATATATTTAAGGAACAAGCAAGAACACGAAGAACAACTTAAGCTAATCTTAAAGTTGCTTAAGAAGGAGGAGTTGTATGCTAAATTTTCTAAGTGTGAATTTTAGATTCCTAAAGTACAGTTCCTCGATCACATGATTGATAGTAAAGGCATTCACATAGATCCCGCTAAGATCGAATTCATTAAAGATTAGGCATCTCCTAAGTCACCAACAGAGATCCGTCAATTTTTAGGTCTTGTTGGGTATTATCGAAGATTCATTGAGGGGTTTTCAAAGATCGCTAAACCAATAACCAAGCTTACTCAAAAGAAGGTCAAGTTTGTTTAGGGCGATAAGCAAGAAGCAGCTTTTCAACTGTTAAAGAAGAAGTTGTGTAGTGCACCAATACTGGCCTTACCAGAAAGAAGTGAAGATTTTATCTTATACTGTGATGCTTCGATCAAATGATTGGGCGCTGTGTTGATGCAAAGAGAGAAGGTAATTGCTTATGCATCACGCCAGCTGAAGATTCATGAGAAGAACTATATGACTCATGATTTGGAACTTGGAGTAGTAGTGTTCGCTATTTAGATTTGGAGGCACTATCTGTATGGAACCAAGTGTACGGTGTTCACTGATCATAAGAGCTTACAACACATTCTTGATCAGAAGGAACTGAACATGAGACAATGCTGATGGTTAGAGTTTCTTAGTGATTACGATTGCGATATTCGTTATCACCCAGGGAAAGCAAATGTCGTTGCTGATGCTTTGAGCAGGAAAGAACGAGAACCACCATTAAGGGTTCGAGCCTTAGTCATGACTATAGGTTTGAATCTCCCCAAACAAATTTTGGATGCTCAAACTGAAGCACGGAAACCAGAGAGCATCAAGAACGAAGATATTGGAGGCATGTTGGTTGAAAATTCTAAGGATCCAGAAAAGCTTAGAACAGAAAAGTCAGAACCTCGTGCGGATGGAACTCTATGCTTTAATGGCAGGAGTTGGTTACCATGTTATGGCGACTTAAGGACTGTGATTATGCACGAGCCCTACAAGTCAAAATTCTCTATTCATCCGGGTTCTGAAAAGATGTACCAAGATATGAAAAAGCTATATTGGTGGCCAAATATGAAATTCGACATCGCCACCTATGTTAGCAAATGTTTGCCTTGCGCTAAGGTCAAGGCTGAACATCAGCGACCATCGGGTTTGTTGGTATAGCCTGATATACCTCAATGGAAGTGGGACAATATCACCATGGATTTTGTCATGAATCTTCCTAAGTCATCGCCAGGCTATGACACTATTTGGGTGATTGTTGACCGACTCACTAAGTCTGCAATCTTTGTATCAGTGAGAGAGACTGATCCTATGGATAATCTTGCAAGAATATACCTAAAGGAGGTTGTCACGAGGCATAGCATACCTCTTTCAGTCATTTGTGATCACGACCCAAGGTTCGCATCCAATTTTTAGAGGTCACTTCAGAATGCTTTAGGTACTAGTCTGGATATGAGTATTGCGTACCATCCACAAACCAACGGGCAAAGTAAGAGGACTATTCAAACTCTCGAGGATATGCTGCGTGCTTGTGCGATCGACTTTGGAAATGGTTGGGTTAACCATTTGCCATTAGTCGAGTTCTTATATAACAATAGCTATTACGCTAGCATCAAGGCTACACCATTTGAAGCACTTTACGGTCGAAAGTTTCGTTCACCTATTTGTTGGGCCGAGGTTGGAGAGGTTCAACTCACTGGCCCATAAATAGTTCAAGAAACAACTGAGAAGATCATTTAGATCTAGCAAAGGATGCAAGCTGCTCGCGATCGGCAAAAGAGTTATGTGGATCTAAAGCGTAAACCGATGGAATTCCAAGTCGAAGATAAAGTTATGCTTAAAGTTTCGCCTTAGAAAGGGGTCGTATGTTTTGGCAAACGGGGGAAGTTAAACCCTATGTATGTTGGACCTTTTAAAGTGTTAGAAAAGGTTAGAGAGGTTGCTTATAAGCTGGAGCTTCTAGAAGAGCTGAGTAAGGTTCACAATACATTTCATGTATCCAACTTGAAAAAGTGCTATGCTGACGAACCGTTAGCCGTTCCATTAGATGGACTTCATTTTGATGACAAGCTTTAGTTTGTCGAGAAACATGTAGAGATCATGGATCGTGAAGTTAAACGGTTGAAGCGAAGCCGCATCCCATTAGTCAAGGTTTGATGGAACTCCAAGAGAGGTCCTGAGTTTACATGGGAACGCGAGGATCAATTCCGGAAGAAATACCCACACCTCTTCACAAAGACCGCACCGTCGTCAAGTGCCACATCTTAAGCCTTGAGTACAAGGATCACTTAACGGGGGGAGACTATAACACCCCGTGTTTTAGGGTCATTTACAACGTCAATAAATTCATTATGTATTTTTAGTATTGTACGCGTTTGCTTTAAATCGTAATCGTTAAGTTAAATCGCGTAAGCTAAAAATGATCATTCAATGTAAACGGGCATCAAACAATTAAATGTTTACATCAAGCAAGTGTTAAGTAATTATTTTGAGGATAATTATTAACATTGTTCAATTTTTTTTATTTGTTACGTAAATTGTGTACGTTTTGCGATAAAATTTCATTTAGGTATACCTGGAACCACCAGAATTAATCTACGCTTCAACAAATACTTATTTTTATACCCACTACCCAAAGTTTTATTAAAAATTTACCCAAGTTATCATTTTTTGTTAAATGGTACATGAAATAATCTAGCTAGGACATGAATACTTCAAGTATTTATCTTATATAAAAAACTACACCATGTAACTTGTAAATAATGCATGATATTTATGTAAAATATCAAAAACCCTTCTAGTACTCCCTCCCCCCATAAATTTTGTGCATATGAGGTCTAAGGAGACAAGAAGCGCACAAATTCATCACTAGAAGACTTGTACTACAACAACTAACCAAGACTTGGACTAGAAATTGTCATCTTGACCAAAGACCCTTGTTTTGCCCCCATTTTTCCCTTGACCAGCCCTCACCCCATCCTTGGACTCTCTTGATGATCTTTGACCACCCTAGGATGTATATATTACATGCCTTGCAAGTCATAATACACAAACCCTTAAAACACTTATCAAAAACCAAACTCTATCTCCTTTTAGTCTCTCCATACCCACGACTCAAAAACCTCAATACAAACCATCCATACAAAATTTTATTACAACATTTACATATATACCTACATCATATATAAGATGTCTTAAGCTGTTTGCAAGGGTTGGTTAAAGGTTTACAAGTATTTAAGCAAGTATTGCAAGATTAGGGTTTTCTTGTTAAAATTAGGGTTTTAAAGTTGTGTAAGCTTGGATTTTTCATCTAAACAAGGGTTTAGATCACATTTTCCACCATCATACATCTCATTAAGGTAATCTAAAACTCATTATGTCTTTACATTTATTATTTTATGCATATATATGTTCTATGTAGAAAAATCACCATTAGGATACTTTTAAACATGTAAAAGGGATTTTTACTAGTGCTCATTGTTTCATGGACTTTTATTTATGTTATATGGATGCTAATATGATGTTATAATGAAAGTATAAGTGTTGTACCATTATGGTTTATGTATAAAAAGTATATATATAAACTAGTATTATAAAAAGTTACTTATACATATCATGAGCAAATGAATATGTGTACTTGTGACCTTATTATCTTGGACAAAATATGGGATAACCATGGACTAGGGACTCTAGGTGTGTGATACATGTGAAGTTGAGAGTTGTAATGGACTTCTAACAAGATGATTAAACTAAAACGTACAAAAATTAGGTTTAAACATGTTTTTATGAAAAACATCAAAACCTTCTGTTTTAATTCAACACATGATATAACACCTTGTGTTTTCAAGTCATTGACGATGTCGATAAATCTATTATGTATCTTTTGTATTGTACGCGTTTGTTTTAAATCATAAACGTTAAGCTAAATCGCGTAGGCTAAAAATTAGCATTCAATGTAAACGGGCATCAAACAATTAAATGTTTACATCAAGCAAGGGTTAAGTAATTATTTTAAGGATAATTATTAACTTTGTTCATGTTATTTTTATTGGTGGCGTAAAGTGATTTCGTTTCGCAATAAATTGCGTTTAGGCACTCCCGGAACCACCAAAACTTTTCTACGCTTCAATAAATACCCACATTTATACCCAATACATAAAAATTACAAAAATACATCACTTATATCTCTCTATGTCCGGATATGGACCAAAGGATACAAGAAAATCTCATAAAGGAACACATTTCCTAGTTTTCATGGGATAACCTCAACTATTAGGGAACATATATTCAATTTCTTCAAACTTTGACCAAAGACTATGACCATGACCATCCTTAAGACCCTCTTTGTGCTCCCTTGACTAGTCATACATGTGCATTACTTATACATTGCATGAGATAAGAAAACATAGCACAAAACACTTAACCAAAAACCAATATTGTTCTCCCTTTTCTCTTGCTAGGCTACGGCAACAAACACCCCTTATAAATAATCTATACAAAATTTTCTACAACCCATACACACTTATACACATCCATCCTAAGATATTCTAAGGTATTTCCAAGCATTGGCTAAGCATTTTCAAGTATTAATCAAGTGAAAGGAAGCTAGGGCTTATTTAAGAAAACTAGGGTTTTCCTTGGTGCAAGCTTTGGATTTTTATCTAAACAAGGGTTTAGATTATATTGGTCATCATCATCCTACACCATAAGGTCATCTAGAACTCTTTATGATCTTTCATTTATCATTATATGCATATGTTAGTTCTATTGTAGTTTGAATCACCATTTAGGATTTTAACATGAAAATGAAGTTTTTACTTGAAATGATCATTTTATATTTTGAACAAGTAAACAAGTGAAGCTTCGGGCTTATGTAACAAATACTTTGTTAAATCCAATGTATCGGTTTTAAATGACTTTTTAGTCGTTCTATATATATCTTGTGTTATTGATCTATAAAGTAACACGCCCCGGACCCTTATTCCGCTGCGACCCAATTTGTGGGTGTTACATTTCATAAGCTTCAATTTTCCCGCTTATTTTAAGACTTGTGGGCTTATATAAGTTTATTGTGATATGATAAACTAATATAAACCAATAAGTCTCAAAATAAGCTAGAAAACTATGGCTTATGAGATATAAGCCGAAATCAAATAAGCTTATAAACCCACATATAAGCAGAAACAAACACCCCTTAGGTATAAACTATAATCAGGTCTAGAAAATGAAACGTCAATGGTTGACTTATTAGACATTAGTAAAGCTCATTTGTTTTTGGGTCTAAGCAAGTGAGATGAACTCAAAAGATAGAAAAAAATGAAAAAAATAGAAATAGGTAAACTCGGATCGCGTGACGATCTTACGAGTTTACGTGCGATCCCATAATTTTACATACGATTCCACCCCAGATACAATCATATGCCGATCTTACACGATCTTAACTAGTAAACACGTAGGATTTACTGGCGATCTTGACAGCGTTGCATTGGAGTACCATAGGTGAACATGTAAAATATTTTCCAAATAGGATATTGTAATTAACTTATGTGTTTATGTACATACACTAGTTTGATAACTTCGCCATACATTAGGGAAAAATTATGTCTAGTTTTTTAGGCGAGTATTTTTTGTTTGTATATACTTTTCGTCACCAAGTGACAGAAAATCTTTTGGCAAACAATGTTAAATATGTTTTTAGATGTTCAGAATTGATATGTGTTATATATATTTATATCTATATATATATATACTACTTATTAAGCATGTTTGGCTTTTATTTTTAGAAAGCTTCAATTTTCAACTAAGATACATTTATGCATAGTGTACAAGCCATAGAAATATAATTAGAACTTGACAATTAAAACATAATTAATACTCATATAATAACACCTCATTACATAAATATTTGAACACATTATACAACAACTAAAATCATATATCTACAAAAGCGTACATATGATGTCTTCTTAAAATGATGATGCATTAGTTTTGAAAATCAGACCGGACCAACGGATTCAACCGGGAACCGGAGTCACCATCGGCTCGGCTAGCCAATAAAAGCCGTCCGAAGACGAACCAGAGTGGACCGTCAGAACCGATAAAAACGGGTGATTTGGCCTCACTGGGATCAAATTCTTTTTATTTCTCCAGTTAATCGTCACAAGGTACCCACCGCCGCAACGCACGGATACCTTGCTAGTCTTATTTATATAGTGTCGATTAAGTATTGATTCTTATTCTTCATTTGTTATTTCATTTTGTCGAAGAAATTAGAAGGAAAATGTTAGTTTAATGTGCGTGTAATTTAGTCATTTCTAATTTTCTATACCATTTTTAGATTAAGGTGTTTGATAAAAAAAAATTAATTTAGCACTGAATGAATCAACGTGTTGAGTGATTCTAAGATGCTGATTGATAATGATTCTGAGTGAAAATAATTGTTTGATAGTCGTTCTGAATGAATTATATAAATAACATAAATTTACCAATTTAACCTTGTATCTAATTTAATGCTCGAACATTTTTAGTTTATTTTCGTCCTTCATCGAATCTTGTTAAAAGATCATCAAGAACTCCGACATTCAAGAAATAGTGTTATTAATTTTTGAATATTAGAATTTAAAATTCATAGTTCAAGTGACGGTAATATTAGAATGTTTTTATGATGGTGCGTTTCTTTAAATATCAATCAAACAAAAATCTCATGTGTTTATTTCTCTCATCATAATAGTACTTTAGTCATGGAATCTTCGATCAAATATAAAATTATCACTTAGACAAAATATTTAGATAAACTAAAAACACAATATAAAAATGAAAAATGGAAAAAAAATGTTACAGTATCATAAAAAAATATGTGACCGATGGGGTAATGGGACAAAAAAGGCATTTAAGGACAATTACTAGGTTCTGAATCAAAGAGATAGTCCTTGTATAATGGCCCATTCAGTACTGCTTTGGCCCATTCAGCATCAATTTTTTTCTTACCAAACAAACTTGCCTTTGACCGAATGAGTGATGGGTGCTTAGTCATTCCATTAAGTAGCAATCAAACAACCCCTAATTCAAAAGGGAGGAGATCTACTGAAAAGACTAATCATAATGAGAAAGGGTGAAAAATAATTTTAGAAACGCATTTCAAATAAGGAATTTTTTTTGAAAAGAGATGTATCAAATTTTTATAGGTACATTGATTATTGTTACCTCTTACTCCTTATCCTTTTTATTTAATTATTTCGTTGGTGACTTTAGTGTCATCAACTATTTTAGGTAATTTCGATTTGCTAGAGATAAGTGAGAGTTCATATTCGGCTTGGATACGAGTTAGAAAAGTGTGGAGTACACACTCGTTGAGCTAATATGTTTCCGACCATGACAAATATGAGGAGGTTAAGGGGGTCGCGCTCCTTGCAGGGTCAAGGGGCAGCGCCCCTTGCGGGGTCAAGGGGCAGAGCCCCAACACCTAAATGGTTTTTCATGAATCGATTTTAAGGATTTACCTTATTTTCTCGCCAAAACCTAACTAATAAATCTATTGGTGAAGAGTTGTGACTGTTGGGAATTAACTAATTTTTAATCGACTTTTAACCGTTATATCTGTCATATGTATGTTTTATATAAGAGACATATCTGGTCTCTTTAAACATACGAAAATCACAATCCTCTTTGTTCTTGCTTTGTTCTCTTGTCCCTAGAAACAAAGTGTTTCTTCTTGTATTATCCCGATAAGGATTTCATGATACCCATGCACCAACATGGTCGAAATACTTTATAATGAAAATGAATTCAACACGATTCAAGCAAGATGCCAAAGATTATCATCACACACCCTAACCGATTTTCTTACATATTCTTCTTATTTAATCTCACCTCTAATTAAAAAAAGTAACATGACTTTTGTTTGCGTTATTGCGGAGCCAAATCTTCTTAATTATTTCTTTTTGGCCATTTTACATAAATATTCATTAACATACATAACCTTTTCATAACACTTTACCTTAACAGAATAGCAAAATGACTATTATTTCTTTTTGGCCATTTTACACAAATTTGGTAGTGCTTAGTCCAGATTTTAATAGAATAGCAAAATGACTATTATGCCATTCTCTAATTTTTCTTCTTTGACCACTCATCTATATTCATTTAATCAAACATTCAAGAGCATACTACAAATGCCAACACTAAAGTACCTAGCTATCTTGTCCCTCATCAAAGATGAAACATAAAAGCATCCTGGACTCTCAAACCATGTGTGCATCTCAACAACATCAAACAATCAAAGTACATGTGTTGCGGCTACTTTATGTGGACAAAACTTTTAGCACCAGTAAACTATTTATCCGAGATAGTTAATCCTTGAGCACGTTGACAACATAGCCTTGTCTAATCTCATTTTTATCATAATGATGATTGTAAAATAGGATCCGCAAATTCTTTTCGTTTGTTGAGAAATTCCTATGTCAACGTGGCCAATGGAACATCAACAAATTCAAATTGCATTGCACTTTCAACAAGTAGACTCAATCACAAGTCAACAATTGTATGACATAGTTAATCCGTTTACGTTGACATCCATAACCTTGTTTACTTTACGAATCTCAACCTGAAAATTTAGTTAAGTCAGTTATGGAACTTCAAAGACAAATGAAAAGATACACGTGAAAATCTTATCACAAAACATAACCTGTAAATTTGTGGCATTTTTTAAACCATGAAACTCAGATAAGGATTCTATGAAATTGAGCCGGGCAACCGTATCATCAAAACGAAGCAAGAACTATACAAAATAAAGACCCAGTTTGCATCTAAAACCCAAAATGGCCCAACAAAAGAACCAAACAACACGAACAAAACAACCAAAATACATATGACACAACAAAACGACTTCGAAAAAAATGACATTGTCTACACGCAAATGTATAAAAGAGTGATTAGATATATAAATACAGCTTATGAAATGTATGAAAAATTAAAGAGTCATTTTTTAAATGGCATCTTCTATAATACTTCAAAGTAAGAACATGTCAGGTTCGAATGCAACAAAAGAAACAAGTTTGACACGAAATTGTTAGGCCAATTCAGTGCCTAACGATCATTCACTTGGATTTGAATAGAAAATATCCTAAGTGTTAGATAACCTTTAACATTATTTAGGTCACTGAATGAACAGTCATTTGATGAGTTACCTCCAAGCGCTCAACCTGAGTCTATGATAAAGACTCAACCATTAACATTATTTAGGTCACTGAATGAACAGTCATTCGATGAGTTACCTCCAAGCGCTCAACCTGAGTCTATGATAAAGACTCAACCATTAACGGCACTCAGTAAATGAAGTCCCTAAACCAAAGAAGAAGGTGATGGGTTCAGTGAGTGTGGCAATAAGTTCACTGAACCCCATACGATCTCCTCAACTTTAGAAGACCCTGAAGACAAAAGTATGAAGAATAGGCGAGATAAGTTTGAATGGATAAGATCAAATACTTATCCATCTGAAGTTACTATCTTGAATAGAGTATAAGTACACTGACCTTAGAAAGTGTGTTGTCCCTTTACCTAGATTAGAATGTGTAATAGAGACAAGTGTACGAATATACTTGTCCAATCATGTAACAACTCACATTTTCACGCCTTTTTACATCAAGGAACATCCAATTATTTATTTTAAACTTTTGCGCGTTCACTTTAAATTTTCAACGTTTAGCTAAATCGCGTAAACTAAAAATCAACATTTAACGTAAACGGATATCAAACAATTAAAAGTTTACGTCAAGCAAGTGTTAGATAATTATTTAGAGAAAAATTATTAACTTTGTACATTTTCTTTTTATTGGTTGATAAAGTACGTTTAGGCATTCCCGGAACCACCAAAACTTTTCTACGCTTTAAATAATACCCATTTTTATACCCAATACTCAAAGTTTTTATAAAACTTCAACCATGTTAACATTTTTGGTCAAATGGTACATAAAATAAATCAACTAGAACCTACACATTACAAGTTTTACATTTATACTAAAAGTTACCAACTTATAACTTGTAACTTTGCTAGTTACCAACTTAATGATATTGAGTGTGACAAGAACGTTTCTAAGGTGGAGGGGCGATATGGATTAGGTATTTATACATGGCCAAAGTGGGTGACAGGTATAGGTGATCCATTTTCGACAATAATTGAATAAAAATTACGATTAAGAGAAGAGGTATGAAGGTTACCGGTGTGAGATGAAAGGTGAGAAATTGCTCCAGTATCCATATACCATTGCTGATCACGAGAAGCCATAGGAATAACTTATTCTTTTTTCTTTTTCTTTTTCGATGAACAGTACTTTGTGAACAGTAACGTCGATGAACAGTACTCGATGAACAGTAACGTCGGTGAACAGTAACCGGTGAATAGTATGCTGATGAATAGTAACGCGATGAACAATTTTTTTTAATGATTAATAATGTGAGGTAGAGAAGAATAGGGGAGGGGACGACTGAGATGAGATATTTTAGGAGTGGATTGATATAGGCTATGATACCATATTAGATTGATTGATTGCTTGAATGATTGCTTGATTATTATTGATAACAGCCAACCTATATATAGG